>CAJPEV010001215.1:0-19197 GCA_905338385.1 Darwinula stevensoni
GCTTTGAGGTTGAGGCATCCGAATAGTGGGTTTGCATATAGACTTTGCCTCCCATGTAATTAAAGTATACTGTAAGCAGCAAAGGTCCTTGGGATTCAAAGGCAACGATGCCCGAGAGCCCATCAAGCCGTGGCTGAGGGAAGGAACGGTAGGTTTCATTTGCATTCAGCAAAATTACCAGGTCTCTCGTCTGTCTCCATTGCTTCTTATCCTTTTCGCATCCCTGTGAGCAGTGACGAAGCAGGATTGCCTGAACATGCAATTCACATAGTACGCTGTTATGGAGGTTCCGTACGACAAAAACTCCTTTAGTCGATGATTTCCATTCATATTGCCATGGTTTTGCAGTTAATTTTAGTCGTAAAGCCTCTCCAGAGAACTGAATCAAAATTCCAGCACGTGCACCAGCAGTCCTGAAGGCTTGGAGGTAGCAGAAGTTCCAGAAAAACACCAAATAGACACAAAAATAGGTTTTCATATCAATTGTCAATGTTGAAATGCAGGAAAACTCATTGAGCGAGATCATTTTGTTTCAATCACAAGAGCAATGAAATCTTAAGAAAGAAGAGACATCCGACCGTGGCAATCGATCCGGAAGTTCAAGGAATGGTCCCATTCCGAGCGATCCGGTTTTGCTTTGCACTCACATCTGCACAATATGTACGGAGGCCGTCGGTCTAAGGCAATCCACACGTGTGAACCCATCTGCTGTAAACTACTGCGTCTATACCATATATTTAAAGGATGAAGTCCCAGAATTACGACATGATCTTCATGGAAAGTTTTCTCCACATTCTGCACGAACAGGCTTTGACTCTGGAGGGGCCAGCAGCTTTGTTTCTATTCTTGGGAGCGAGAAATTAGGTACCAGAAATTAAATATTACAACTGCGGCACCTGAACACGAAGAGTTACGAGTCAAATATAATTTTTTTTAGGCCATCCGTGTGGACAGGTGTATGGTACCAGTTCCTCTCGATCGAAGAAACTAACATCCTTTGTAAACTTTCGAAATGTGTTAAGAGTTTTACCAGTATTTCGGGTTGAAAAGAGGGAGTGCCTCGGGACTCTTTAGTCGGTGAGAAGCTTCTCTTTCGGTTCCATTCAGAACGATGGGTTTCACCGCTCTTAGATCCCCGTTTTGCCTTCGAGAACTGCTTCGTGTACCTTGTTAGTCCGGTTCAGGCGAAGCCGAAGAGTGACACGATTTCAACTGTCGGAGGGACTGACGATTGGACTTCCGGGATTGTCAATGGACTTCGTATCCTCACATTTCCCAATGGAGCCTGAGTTTCGCCAGAGCTGCTGTTGCGCAAACCATTGTCTCGAATGTTGCCTTATTAAGAACTCATTCTGATCATTCATCAAAAATATTCTCCCCTCTGTCGAATCGAATGCCTTATATTAAAAAAGGAACACTTGACCAAGGAATACAGAAATGGCAGGTCAATTCGAATAGGAACATGACTAGAAATTGGCAACATCTCACGATGAAATGTGTAGTCACAAAAATGGTTTTAAAAGATCCGGTTTTTACGTCGTTTGCCTTTCCATTATCAATGACACATTCAGTCGACGAAATCGGCCTCTTGGCATGCATTGAAAAGGAACAGAGAGAAGTCCTCATCCTCAAGGTCGTCACAATATCGGCAAATCATGCGTACTCTCATTAAGAAATATCGATAAAAAAAAAGGAAACCAGAGAAACGACTGTGCTTCCGTGGCATTTGTCACAGCATAAAGGTTCACAAATGTTCTGAAGTCAGGTCACGAAGTGAAAGGGCGCAGACGCCAACGAAACGAAACCTTGACGTTAGGGAACACCAGGATGGAGGATAGGACACAAATAACCACTGGTGGGATCGTGAGATGTTAATCGATGCGAAATGGTACAGAAATCGATCCGTAGACTCGGGTCCATCCGGCAGCACTCTTGCATGATCTCGTAGATGTAATCCGGCGCGACGTCCGGCCTCGGCAACAAGGTTCCGTTCAGGATCAGCTGCATCACCTGCATAGACCACATTTCCTTGGGTATCACGATTTTGTTCAGTAGTTGAAATGGTCAATGCCTACTGTGGTTGCAAGTACTTGGATTCCCAGAGTCGTTAACACTCGCTGCAGAAATCGCGCAACTGTTTGCCAACCGAGAGTTTTCTCAGCCTCCTCAATGGAGAAATGAAGAAGAGCTCCTCTGTTAGGGAAACTTCATTTTCGATTTCACTTGAAAGAGTGGAGAATTTCTTCCCTCTTTCACCAATCACAGTGAATTTCGCCAAGATTTCTGTTTACAAGTTATAATTTATTTCCCAGTTGTAAATATTTTAGACCAATTTCCCACGGATTCAGAGTTCCAAAGACACGGACATCGTGAACATGTGTCCTGAATTCATGAACGCATAGGGCCGATTGCATGAACGATGTTTATTTTAGATAATGATTATCGACATTCATTGGTTAAACACTCTCTACGAAAACATCAGTTAACCGCTGTCTGCTTTCGATTGCGTGAACGATCCCTAAGCAATATTTTCATAGCTAATGGTTAGACGATGGCTAAACACCCCTTATGGTATATATAGCACGTACTGACTCCTTGGTTGTCATGTAATGCACTTCAGACTCCGCAAAAAACGAGCGAATCGAGTGAAAAAGGAGAACCTTTCCTCTGATAATTAAATACATCTCGCAAAGCTTGTAAAGGATTATCTCGCGATAGAGACACACAATTTATTTTCCTTGCACGACAATAATCATGCCTGGAAACTGGTGAGTTCTCCTCTGACCCTACTCTGGATTTCGATACATCATGGGTAAAGCCAAGGTTTTGTTTTCCACACACGGAGAAGTAGGAAAGGTGAAAAATAGGAGTATCATCTGTGCACGATTGCAAAATGAGGATATTCGAGAATCGCATGTGGATCCTGGTCACGTTGTGACATCGTCAGTAAAAATCCCTTCCGTTTCGCGCACTGCTTGGACATCGATGAAATATAAGCGATTGATAAAAGTTGTCTGGGCATTCTATTCGAGTACGACAGTCGTCAATGACACCGATCACTCCTGGAAATCTGGCAATATCAGATAATCGTCTGCGAGCATCTGCTCCATTTTTCCTCCTGGGAATGTAATAAGTGGCGCAAATGGACAATGGCTTGCGCCCTTCCATTTCTAGGTATAGACACCACATAAAATCGAATGGTCAGCATAACATGCAAATCGAAAGGCTTTCATGATACACTATTTACTTTCGAGTCATATTAATTAATTACTCAGGGGATGGGTATGTGAATAAATCACGATTCATTGCACACGAAGAGTGATTGCTCTTATCTGTCGATGTAAAGTTAAGATCCGCGATCTTCCGCAATCTTCGCTCCTTTCGAGTTCAGCGCGAAGTAGGTCGACATCACACCCCTTTCAAAATTGGTATTTCACGCGGAAGTTCTCATCAACATATTCTTCAAAGGGATTAGGCCCCGAACCTATGTTTATTTCTCCTGTGCGATGACGAGGGCACATCGTTGATATCGAGCCGCTCCATAAATATAATCAGTTGTGCTTCGCCACTAAACTGCAACGCTATACTCATCGAGATGGTACACGAACGATGGCATAAATATCGGCAAAACATGCCTCATCCCTTGTCTGGAAACGACACCCTTTTCAGCTTCTGTTAGACATCGGTTAGACGATGGTTAAAGGAAGATAGCGTTCATGCAATCCATTTTTGGCCTTAGACATCGGTTAACCGATGACTTCCGAAAAACATCGGGAAAATATCGTTCATGCAATCGGCCCAAAGATTCTATTCTGTTCGGCAAACAGGAGCAAGCAGCGCCATCTATACGATGCGCCTCGGCTTTTCTATTTTCAACCTAGAGTCAAGGAAATGCCAGTGCATTTATATCCCTGCAGCCAGATTCACACACATTCGAACACATTCGTGATCCTAGATCTGATTTGAAGAGGGCCGTTGCCAAAGAGATCGAAAAAAATATTTAAAAATTAACTCATTTTCAATGTGTCCATCACTTTCTGGATTTTTACTCTCGTTTCGGGGTGAAATCGCAAAAAGTAGTCAGAGCATTTCATGAAAGAGGCGCTTCCGCATGAATAGTGGTATGATAAACGCTTGTCAGCACTTGGTACTTGGAGGAGAAAAGAATATTTTCGAAACGTGAGCGCAACGTTGATTTTTCGTAATCGAAATTCGATAATATTTAAGTCATCCTCTAAGATGTTTCAAGTCTGAAAAAAGTATTTCGCAGCTAAAGACATTTATTTATTTATTTTCATGTAACCAGAAAAAATATCAATGAAAGCATCACGCCTAAAATGCACTTTGAAAGAGCGCCCCTTTTTTTTTTGGGCAACTCATATTTCTGTGTAATACATATTTATTCGTGGACTCTCCGGATCCTTTCAGACGACCCTTGGGTGAGAAACGTCAGAATCAGAAGTGAACTTTTTAATTGCTTTTCGCGAATGATCTTCCGCTCTACGTCCGAAGAATCTTGCATCTTAATTACTTCCAGGTTATTGCCCCTGAAGAAAGTAAATATACTGATTCGGCGTCCTGGATTTTTTCACTTCGTGTGAAATCGAGCCGACAAAATGAAGGAGCGACGCAAACAGAAAGTTTATATGGGCCAGTTGCTATTCGCAATTGGGTTCAAGCTACATTCGAATGAATGTACGAGGGGGGTCCGAAATGTTTCCGGAAACATTTAATAAAAACTAAACCATTATCTTCATCGTTACCGAAATCCGTTCACAGAAAAATCACACCTTCCTTAGCCCTCAAAATAATCACTGTTCGAACCTATGCACTTCTGCCATCTGGAGGGAAACGATTGTGTGCCCCTTCTGAAGAACCTTGTATCTTCCTGCAGCTGGCGTTCAAAACAATGCAAGTTATGGGCAGTTTTCCGTGGACTGTTGCCAGCCAGCCATCAAATAGCCCAAACATAGCTCCCTCCGACTATCATCAGTTTGGCCGGTTGAAGGATCAACTTTATGGAATACACTTCATCAGTGTTGAAGATCTTGAAAATGCTGCAATACCATGGCTTAAACAAGAAACAGGCTTCTACATAAGCCTGTTTCTTGATACAGTCCTTGCCTCTAGATGGCGAAAGTGCATAGATGAGGGCTAATGGAGGTGTGATGTTTCTGTGTACCGGTTTTGGTAGCGATGAAAACAATGGTTTAGCTTTTATTAGACGTTTTCGGAAAACCTTCGGATACCCTTCGTATATATTTTGATACTGAATACTGCAGCGATCCCAAGCACTGCGATTGAATTCTAGATGAAAAGAAAGTCCCAGGACCTTTTAATTTTGATTCACAGTTTCAACTCTTCACAAAAAGGATATCAGAAATCGAGTCAACACGTGCTAACAATATTATTAGAATTAGTAGTATACCACGGTATTAGAATGTCCACGTTAAAAATGTATTGGTTAGGGCCACATGGCTTATTATTCGTCAGAGCACTTTTTTTGCCGTTGTGAACTTCTAGAAACCGTTGCTCTTTTCCACTGAAAATCATTAATGATATTCGGTCGAGAGAATGCAATCAAGTTTCCGTAATCTTGAAGGTATCCGTCGCCTGGGAGTGCAGAGAAGCTCCTGAATAGATATTCAATATATGCTCGGTAGTAGGATAAAGGATATGAATGATCGATCAGCGAAATGTTTTCCTTGGGAATATATTTTTCGCATGCTTGGTGCAAGTAATGGGAAGTCAGACCTTTCTTCTTGTTCAATTTTAATTATCCGAGAAAATGAGGTTCTGAAGGGTTGTCTGGATCATTACATGGAAAATTCTCATCTAATCTCGTTACCCTCTGCACTCCTCGGTCACCACCTCGCTCAATCTTCCTCTGACTGACCTCTGGTATTAAACGCAGGAGTGAATAGACAAACGTGAGAAGTTGTTAATGAAAGTTCCAACTTGGGACTTCAATCACCTTGAGGATATAGAAGGAGGAAATCGATTCCAGGAGGAAATGGTTTCAGCGCATGCATCTGCTTCACGGCTGTTCACCATCTCTGGCATCGATTGAACCGAGCACTATTCGAGGTTTAAAGCCCTTCCCGATTAGGAAAATTCCCTATCTATCTACTATTGGGAGTTTAACCCTTTCAGACCTGAATTAAGGCCGCTATCGGAATAATATCATTTTTTGTATTTTTGAGCTTCTCCGTGATTGTAATTGAAATTTTCATGCTTTATATGTAGTTTTCATAATTTGTATAAATTTACCATATCATGCCGTTTATTATATATTATATATTTAAATAACTGAAGATTACAAAACTATTGGATGAAAGAAGGCCTTTGACAGAACTGAACCATGCATAATTGCGCCCATTGTAGCATAGTATGGAGCGCAAAGTCACGAGAATCCTAAGATATTGCTATAGACACACTGTAAATGCAATGTCCATTGGAATGGACCCCAGGAATGAAAGGGTTAAGCCTCGAATAGCAGTACTCTCTGTTCAACGAATCGACCCCAATTATTTTCTACATAGAGGAACAAGGATTGGCAGAAGAGAAAGCAGTCTCTTGCTGCCAAACCTTGTTCAGCCAAGCGTCGAGTGGTCTCGATTTTTTTTTCACCGTGAGATGCATAATGGAAAAACCGTAAAATAAAAAAAGATTTTAAAATAACAAGTCTAAAGGAATAAACATATCTCAGAAACTTACTATAATTTTTAAGTAGTTTAGAAAAACAATCTGCAGGCTTTTATTGCACAATCCGAATAATGGAATGAAGTCCACCCTTCCCTGGAGTGTTCCAATAAGCGAAGTAGATCCTTTACGCCTTTACAAGGTTATTCTCAGGCATACCTGGGATTGAGCTAACACGCAAGGCTGGAGCCACCACGCAATGGCTACATGTAGGGAAAGAAATATTGAACGGATTGATTAGCGCAGGCAGCTATGTATCTCCATTTCATCTTTCCCCACTTTAGATAGAACCCAGGTTCTCCTTTCTTTATATCTGAGACAGTGGGATATACAGGATGATCGTAAAGTAACGCAAGAGGAATACATAATAGTATATTATGTATGGTTGCCCATTTCTTAATGCTTTATTTAATCTTTTATCTTTGTTTCAGACCCATTTGAAAATTTAAAATTTATAACAATAATGAGGCATTTTCAACATTTGTTGTAAAAAAAAATACATATTGATATATTTTTCACTTGGGTTACTTTACGATCACCTCTGTTTCAGAGTCCAACCAGACCACGAAGCAAATGCAAACTCATACAGTCACATAATTATTTTCTGGACCATACGTCTCCAATTCAGACGCAGAGATGTCTCCTCTTCCCAGTATTTCAGTCTCGATCTTCTTTCTAACTTTTTGCTTACCCTCCTTTCCCTCAGTCCAATATGGCAACCATCCGTCACAGCAAATGTAACTATGTGGGGCAATCAGCCTGCTTACCATGGATCCAAGTTCCCTCCACTAAATGAGCGTCCAGCTGAGAACGAACGCAGAGGCCACTCTTCCTCAACGCTCGTGCTTTCAATCTAATCGTCTCCTGGACCCATTCCCATCCCCAATTGAGCACGGCGACCTTCATTTGCCTTTTTCCCTAATGAAGGGAATCGTCGTAATGTAACAGAAAATTGCTTTCATTTGTGTCGTAACATTACTGTACGAACTGATGCTTAAAAGCGATGGGAACGTCGAAGGTACCGGTCGCTATACAGAAAAGCAGAAATGCACAGTGAAGTACATATTTTGTACGTTATGAGGTACAAACGTATGCAGTAAAATGTGTTCGTTGAGAAGGTACCGAAGTAAAATAAGGTACAAATGTGGACCCTTCTTATCACTATTCAGAAGGTACGGATGGGATATTTTCTTTAGAAACCCATGTGTACCTCGTTTCAGGCTTAAGGGCGTCTGAAGGATCTGCTCATGAGCCTCAATTTTCAGCTTTGAGAAGCTTTGAAGTGAGCTTTAGTGACATCGTCATCTGGCACCATGTTCCTGACAGTCGGTGTACTGTCACAGTCTCCCTGGGGTATCGATGATGATCCTCCGCTTACAATAGGAAGTAAATATTTTTAAGGGAAAAAATTACTTATTATAATTTTTTATTTGACGCCTTCGGCCTCCATTGGATGACGCAACGTCCGATTAAAATGGTGCCAACAAATTAATTTTACTCGACGAGACCTTTAAAAAATAAGTATTTTGTTGGTAAATCATTTTAGGCACAGCTGGGCCTTTACGAAAATATCCTACAGGATCCTATTAGATTTTTGAAACAAAAATCTTAAAGGATTCTTATAGAAATCCTATAGGATACTTATAAGATTCTATAGGAATCCTATAGGAATCTTATTGGAATCCTACAGGAAACCTATGAGGTTTTCATGTTTCAAAATCATATAGGATCCTATAGGATTTTTCCGTAAGGGGCGTCCTCAGTTATGAATCATATTACCCTTATTGAGGGGCGGCAGATCTGCAAGAATCTGGAAAGACATCAAGCTACTTGGAAAAGCTATTCTTGCTTTGATTCAGCATTGCAAAGCTGTAACATGTCTTATATTTCGTTGATATAAGAGGATTTCACTGCTTTCAAAAGTGCTGCCATCTTCAGTTTAATGGAGAAAGCAGCGACCGAACGATAGAAACTTAAGGGGGAAAAAACTGCACTATAAATTCGATACTCATTACATAGAAGGTTAACGTAAGCGGTTAAAATGACTGGGCATTTTTGCGCCTACTCCTGGAGTCTCCGTCTTTTCCTGGAAAAGCGGAGTGAAGTTTTCGTGAGATGAGGCTGGAGAACAAGCCTTTGCAACTCGTACTTACTACTTACTAGCGGCCTGCGGCAGCTACGCTGGCCTTCTGATGGGCAGAAATGTGAAAATCATCCTGGCCTACAACGTTTCCCTGAAATAGGTCTAGGCCAAGCATCTCAATGTAGTTCTTTCCTCCGTACAGAGATGGCGCCAGTGCATTTTCATATCAGATTGATGGAGCAGGGTCAAATGTCAGCATATTTACAATGTGAAAATAAATTATAACAAAAATTTTCAAGGAATTTCGAATGGTGTCTCCGACTAGAAATTGCGTCCAAAATTAATACGAAAGGTCATTCGGGTCAGATCAAATGTCAACTCTAAAAAAAATGAAATGAATTGGACCATCTGCAGGAAATTACAAATCGAATGAGGTATCGATGGTGAAAATCGGTTGAAAAACCTAGGAGTTCACTGAACAAAATCTGGTCATACGGACATACGCCGGTCGTTATGGATGTAGAAGATGAGTTATGCCGATCTATACTGGTTTTGGTACTATCAAGCCTTTCTAAAAAAAAACAAAAAGCGAGAGGCTTGTCTTCGAGGCCTGTCTGGCAAAGAAAGCTTTCCAACGATATAGAATTCGCCGAGAGGAAGACGTCCAAAATAAAAAGTGGCCTAGTTTTGCAACCCATTCTCTGGTGAATGGGTTGGGCCCCATTCACCAGGCCAATGGTGCTTTTATGCTCGTAATGCATTCCGCCGACTGACGGAACTGAGAAATCTGCTTCCAATCGACGATTCAGCTTTTAGGAGAGATGCTTTCAAGAGTGAGCTCTTGTATCCCCTTACAGCTTCTGAAGGACTTTTAGGTACGGGAACGGTCATTAGCAGCTAAAGGGACCCAGATTAAAAGTTAATTGCATGTTTTTCGTAAAGACGCAAAGCCAGGAGGATGATGAAATCACGTCCAAAAAATCCTCTCTTCGCCTGACATCAAAGACAGAGCCAGTTGAACGATATGAATTCCTCGTTTATTTAAGCAGAAAAACGATGGGGGACGTGTAATTAGAGAGGAATCTGCTTCAAGACTGATTCCTCTCAAATTGTGAGATTTATTATCCCTACAATCAGATTTCCTGTTCAGGTTCAGGTCTCACGTCACCTCGATGAGCAAAGTTTATTTCGATTGCTTCTACTACAGAAACTCTCTACGATGGCCTTCATTCACTGGCCATTTTATTTCTTTTTTATCCTTTTCCCGATCGGATCCATTGAAGCCCAAGGATGCAATATCGGGAGAGAGGAAGTCGCAATGGAATCTCCTCATCAGGTAATAATAGAATATAGATAATAATAGAATTATATAAAATAATAGAGAATTCTAGGGATGTGTCGATGTATCGCCAACCAGCTGTATCGGCCGCCAGTGTGGCACCATCGGTCATAGGGTTGCAAGCTGCCGGTGCCAACGTCTAACAAAAAAAAAACTTGCGGAAGAAAAAGAACAACGTAAATGGAGCTTGGTAACCGATTCTCAACGGCAATGGGAAAAAATTAGGGCAGTCTCAATGCATCCATCCATATATGGCTGTCACTTTCGACAGTTTGGAGGCATGGCAGGCTTTATCACCCGTCGCAAAGGCCAAACCTTTCCCATCTTTCCCCTCTCCGCCCCCCTCCCCCTTTCCGCACTCCCCCATCAAAGGCAAGAGATTATGGAAGACGGATATAGCTCCGCGCCCCAATCGAGGCAAGAAACGACGGGAGTGAAACTTTTACCGATTGCGGCGAGAAAAGACTGAATCCACCCAACCCCCACCCTCCGGGTGCAACGATACACTATCGATATTTCAGGTCGATTCACCGATGCGTTCGAAACACTCAACGTGGCAGCTCTAGTAAAATTGAACTTGGATTCCTAGTAGGTTTATTTGAATTTTAATACATTTTTAAAAATGATTCTTACTGTTCCTCTACACGTCACAGTAGGCACGGGTACTGGCCAATAAGGGTGAGAATATAATCGGTCATTGGCCCAGTGGCTTAATGAGGCCATCGGTACGGTCTTAGAATTCCCTTGTGCACTCCTATTAATGAGATTTTTACTTCCTTTTTTTTTACCAGTGAGTGTAAATGTAGAGAAAATGAAACCGTTTAAAGAATGTGCCGATGTGACCTTAAAACGTTAAAAGAAGTAAAAAAAGAAGACACGTGTTCTCTTTGACTGTAATTCGGCGACATAATACCAAGTCAGACCAAGTCAAACTTTCTTTTCCCCCCAGTATCCATATTGATTCCCGCGTTCATTCACTGCGATAAATTAAACTCTTTAAACTAGTTTCAGTTGGGATTGAGAGGGCACAGTCTTTCTAGGAAATATATTATTTGATAACCTAGGAATCAGATCCTCCCTCCTGGGGATGCAAAGAGCACAATTGCATCAGTCCCCTGTCTAGTCTCACACCGTATCATTGAATTATTTGGTAGAATCATCATCGCATAAGTGCATTATGTTATTATATCACTACCGCGTCATTGCATTATACGGTAGCAAGGCAGAATGTTTGAAAAGATGAAACCGTTGAGCATAGAAGTGCCTACCGGAGCACCGTCAGCTTTAATGAGCCGACATTTTCATGGTTCAGCAAAAACTCGTACCCGAATTCTTTTATCATGAAAAAATATGAAAGGAAAATTCGAAGAGACCTCCTCGTTCGTGCGTCCGTAGTACGGTTGTTTGCCGTAGGAGAAAATTTCCCAAAGGAGAACACCGTAAGACCAGACGTCGGACTTGAGGGTGAATTTCCCATACATGATGCTCTCGGGTGCCATCCATCTCACTGGGAGCAACCGATTCCCTTCCACCTACAACAATTACCCACCAGTCATCACTCCACGCGAGGATAAGGATCAATAGGAAAGAGGAGGAGAAGCAAACCTTGTAAGCTCTCGGGTGCCATCCATCTCACAGGGAGCAACCGATTCCCTTCCACCTACAACAATTACCCACCAGTCATCACTCCACGCGAGGATAAGGATCAATAGGAAAGAGGAGGAGAAGCAAACCTTGTAGTAATCACATGTATAGATGTCTCTGGCGACTGGCTTCAGACTCTAGAAGTGCTGCTCTGGAAGCAGGTGCTGCGTTAAGGCTGTACGGTCCAGAGCTACGTGTTTCACGAAAGGGCTGTCCATGAGGTAGGGAAGGCTCTAAACCACTGACTTTAAGTGCAGCTGCTCCTAAAGAAAAGTTGAAAGCAAAAAAATATCACTCGAACGAACTCGGCGAAATTTAGTGAAGTTGTTGAATGTCAAACGTGATCAGGGTTTCAAGACGACTGGAATATTTCTCACATGGTTCAACATTTCCTCATTAGGGTTTTTGAGGGTGCGCATCTTCAGATAGGGCGAATAGGATCGGAGAAATTCGGCAAGGTCCCCCATGGGCATGAATTTAAACACCATCCACGGCAAGCCATTCTCTGAAGAAGTCAAATTTGTTACACACCCGAATTCCTTTGAAATCCGATTTTAAAAAAAGTTGGTAAACGAAATAAGACATTAACCAAGAGAAAGTTTTCCTTAGAAAGTCGCATCCATCTCCTTTTCATACGCTCCACTTACCCCCAAAGGACTATCACTGGAGCCGTTGTGACAGCAACTGCTTTCCACAGAAAAAATATCCCGTCCGTGGAAAATATTGCGTTAATGTCATACTCCTCCTGAAAGGTATTATTTTTTAAGACAAACACCATTATATCCACGGCGTTGACGTTTTACCTCAGTATTATCAACCCATCTATTTCCTTACAAACGCGCAACAGCAATAGAAACAGGACGCATCGTAGAAAACATGGAATGGATTTGTCCTTTAGTAAGTCCTTTATATTATGCAGGTGGGCAGTTCCACGCTACGGTCAACCTTGAGGTCGAAATAAAAACAGCGTAAATATCGCATACTATGAGCATAAACTGAAAGATAGATATCAACGGCATATGATTGAACAATTATAGTGTTAAAATAGTCATATTTCCGGAACGGAACAGGTGGGGACTTCTGGTTGCTGGTGGAAAGGTCGCATATTTCCTCCGATTAAAGCTCACTTCCCCGGGCGTCCTCGAGTGGGCAGGCCCCCTAGGGTCATGAGGCCATCATTGACAGGGCCCGATGTCCTTTAAAGCTCTGGGCCAGGACACTTCCATATTGTATTTCCTATCGTATTTCCATACGATAACGATCATCAAAATATGATGCAGACATGGCTGAAATATCTAAAAAGTATAGTCAGCCCTCAATATACCGTCACCACGGTAATTCCTCATTTTTTCCAGAGAAAAAATTCCCGTGTAAACTACTGTAATTACAGGTGATCCCCCGAACTCCATTATAGACTAATTATAATGTCCCCCCCCCCAGTCGCAATCCACCAACGCAATCCGCTAATGCATACGAACGTATGTTTTTCCACGTAAGTCCTCATCGATTTTGCAGAGTTGAATGCCAGCCGCAATCCTTGTCCTCCAGCTCGGCTAAACACTCCTTGATGACTGTCCACCCGATCGCGTGACAGAGACCGAAACCGTGATAGATGACCCGTACTTGCTGAATGGATCGGAAAGAGCAGGGCTGTCGATCGATTAAAAAATGTAATAGATTAATCGCGATCTATTTTATCGATTAATCGGTCGATTAATCGAATTTTAATCTATTCCTTAGTTCCTCCTTGAATCATTCCCAAGGCGTTGGGCATGATTCTGCTTGGGTCGTGTCCATCACCTAGGCGAGCCTCAGGAAGTGACTCAAGGCGATGCAGTCGCTAACATAGAAGTTACCATCCATACATACACTATTTACCTACATGTGAAGCATTCCAATCGGAGAGAGAATAATTACTACGTAGCCAGATGAATAATGAAACGTAAGCATAGAAGCGCATTGAGGCCCATTGCCATTTAGTCAACCTATGCTGGAAGGATGCAAAAAATGTAACCTAAATGATTGAAGGTATACAGTGACACTTCATTACACGGAGATTTAAATATTCATTATCGATTCACGGGCAACACAGGATGGAAGAGCAAAAAAGAAAGGAATAGGAGAGGCTTTTACACTTTCGTTTCCCCTGGGCTTCTCTCGCCTGCTCCTAGCTTTCCCCCTCTCCTGGTTACTTCTCGGGGGCTCCCACAGACCTTCGCTGGCGCACTTAAACGTACGCCTCTCACTCCCCAGTCTTTACGTTATACTCTTTCCCGCCTACCCTGCACAGCGTCCCTATCTAAATCCCCTATTACGAATTTCTTTTCTCCATTCGCATCGACTTTTCGGTCGCTCTAGGCCGCTGCTACCCATGTATCTTGGCTGCTACCTTCGCTATACGCGCGAGGCCTGCATGGCTATACGGCAGTGGTCGGCAACTAAATTTCAAGGCAGACCGGATGGTAGGATGCTGAACGTTCTCGAGCCATCACCTACCAAGTGTCATTCAAATGAGAATTTTATCGAACGTCTCAGGTCAAACGTGCTGCTGAACGTCTATTGTCAGACCGTAATGCCCGATACCCGAGTCTTCGCGGGCCAGAGGGAGGGCTTCCGCGGGCCGCCAGTTGCCGACCACTGCTATACGGAATTCCAGTGGAGTAGGCAGGAAATCGGCAAGGGGGGGTTGAGGCCAGGTAGACACTCCAACCTTACGCTTAGCTTTACTACCTGGAATTTACCTTTTCGAAGAAATCGTGGTCTGGCATCTTGGGTCTGTGGACGGACATTGGACATTCCTCGAAGGGGATAACTAAAATTGAGATTCTCAAGGAAGATATGCCTGTCAGTGTCACTGACCGGGAAGCCCAAGGGGGGGAGAGTTCTTCCCCCCGAAACACCCCCCCCCCCCCTTCCCTTAGTCGAGAATGCTCGGATCCCCCACTTAGATATCTCTATGAGCTCTCTACATTGACATCCGGTGGATTGATTCTTTTAGTCATTGTTGCTCATGAAAATGGAAAATGCTTCATACAGCCGCCGCGAGAGATTGTAAAAGTACACTGACTGGCGCTGCATGTGTCTCTTCATGGGCTTGGGCTTACACAAGCGAGTACAATAGCGTGAAAGGTGCTCACGTGGGAGATCCTTTCCATATACGACCAACGCCCGTGAAAGTACTTCTAGATTATACGGTTCTTTATTTTCACGAGAATGTATTGAGTCGATCGGAAAGTTCTGGCTGTTTCGAGAATTTTCCAGGAAAAAATTTTCTGGAACTTTCTCGAACCTTCCACAGTAGCAGTATATAAAGGGTGTGTGGGCGTGATTACGCAGAAGTTGCTTAGTCGTTCAAAGCCTATAACCATGACTTCCAAAATCGACTTTAACAAGACCGCCCAATATCAGTGCCTTCTTTACGACTTCCTATCTGGCATCACAACAGCCGAATCGAGTCGCCGCATCTGCGCCGCGTTTGGCCAAGGTGCAGTTTATGAAAGGACAGCGCGGCGATGGTTCGATCGTTTCCGGTCTGGAAATTACAGCCTCGAGGATGAGCCCAGGTCAGGCCGCCCATCGACGACGAGCAGTTGCAGCACACGGTGGAAGCCGATCTGAGACAAAATACCCGCGACTTAGCGACAGCACTTGGCTGCGCCCAGTCCACGATCGTGACGCACCTGGCTGCAATCGGCAAGAGCAAGTTGGGTCAGTGGGTACCCCACACAGCGCGACGATGGTTCGATCGTTTCCGGTCTGGAAATGACAGCCTCGAGGATGAGTCCACGTCAGGCCGCCCATCTGAAATCGACGATGAACAGTTGCAGCACAGTGGAAGCCGATCCGAGGCAAAGTACCCGCGACTTAGCGACAGCACTTGGCTGCGCCCAGTCCACGATCGTGACGCACATGGCTGCAATCGGCAAGAAGAGCAAGTTGGGTCAGTGAGTACCCTACGATCTGACCGAGCGCGACCGCGAACGCCGTGCTGAGGTGTGCACTTCACTGCTGTCGTACGAGCGCACAAACGACTGGCTGGATTTCGTAGTCACTGGAGACGAAAATTGGATGCTGTACGTCAACTACCGACGCAGGCGCCAGTGGGTCGATGCCGATGCCCAGCCAGAGCTGGAGCCGAAAGGTGACCTGCACCCCCGAAAAGTCATGTTGTGCATTTGGTGGGACGTGCAAGGCGCAAAAGGCGTGATCGAATTCGAGCTGCTCCCACCCGATACCAGCATCACCTACTACTGCGATCGGCTGCAGAAGCTCGCCGACAAACTCCGCACGGTGAGGCCAGGGCACCGTCATGTTCGATTCCTGCACGACAACGCAAGGCCGCATGTCGCGAAGATCACACGGCAGAAATTGCTGGATCTGGGCTGGGAGGTTCTGCCTGTAAAGCCCAGATCTGGCGCCAACCGACTACTATATCTTCCGCGCTCTGGACGACCATCTTCGCCAGAAAAGGTTCAACGATGACGCAGAGGTCGAAAACTGGCTGACTCATTTTTTCGACTCACAGCCAGCTCAGTTCTACAGGGATGGAATCAGGAGTCTGCCTGATCGTTGGCAGAAGGTGATTGACTGTGATGGCAATTACTCCGTTGAGTGAACTTTTTTGCTTTTTTAGAAAACTCAGTTGTATGGAATGTTCTTGAAACGGCCAGAACTTTTCAATCGACCCAATACAAAAACATTGAGTAGCACTCTACAGCGAGTAACATCATGCCAATACTTGCACGTGTCAATCGGCCCTTAGGCATTTTCGACATTTGAGTTTTAAAATTTCAGATTCGTCTTCCCATGATCCCGAGTCGACATGCAAAATATTGTTACGGAGGGGAAAGTGGGAGACGGACGATGGAAGGCATGAGAGGACGAAAGCAGCCAAGGAACGGCCGGGAATTGAACCCGGGCCTCCTGATTGCCGGTCAGGTGTGCTACCACTACACCACCGAACCCCGGACATTCAGACATGCCTCTCGATGCCATCCTCATCCGTCACAATATTGTGGGCATTGGACCTCAGGTTTCCTCTACACAACCTATTCGATACAAGCATGATCTGACTTTTTCCATTATTTTGGTTCCCCTTTTGCACATCCAAGGTCGAGGTGCATATAATTCCTTTTGCCTAATTATCAACGCCTTTCACTACACAAACATTCAAGGAAATCCATCTCGAACTTGGGTCTAACTACATTCAGCACAAGGTATTCACACAAAAAACTAAACACCAACTTCTTGTTGAATCCCCTTTAACCTTCTTAGGTTGAGGGCTACAATCTTCATCTTTCCGGGAAGTCTTTTTTAGACTATAATACTTCCAGAAACAGACAGAAAGAAAAGACAATACCTGGGAGGACAACGCCGGTAAGAGCAAGAATGTTCTTGTGGTCGAAGGAGGAGGCAGTGGCGACCTCGCGAAGGAAATCGTTGATTGCTTCCTTGGTCACCCGGTCCTTTAAGACCTTCACTGCCACTGTCATCCCCTCACCCTCTCGAGGCCGGTACTCACCTGTCATCATATCAATAAAAGGAGCTTTGGTTGCAGTATTTTTTTTTCTGTGTACAGGGGTTGGTTGCATAAACTTTAGGCTTTACGGAATTTTGGGGGAAATATATTCTCCGTCGAGAAAAGGTTCTGGATTTGACGCGCATGCGTACAAAGAGCAACGATTGGATTGCTTTTAGAAGGTCTTCACAACCTCAATGATATCAGGACGATATGAAAGAGTTTGCATTACTGCTAGCTGTGAAGCTGGCGGCAGGGAGACCCATATAACATCCCCTTGTGATGCGCCATCTTGTATTTGCGTGATTCTGCCATCTCTGACTTGTGGAAAAAGTTCATTCTTTGAAGTTAAGCCAGGGACATCAATAAGTATTTCCTCCAATCATAACGTACCTTGTCAAGGTCGAGCTTTATGAAAAAAGCGGATAGGCCTACCTCCCTAAAGATATGCCGGACGTTTCAAAAGTCACGCACTCTGTTCAGACAACCACACGAAGCATACCGACGGCCATGGTCAAATCTCCATGGTCAAATTAATTGAAAATTAATTTGACCATGGAGAAGGCAATGCACGTTGTGACATCACATAAGTACAGGTATAAATGCCATCGTCGTAACACCTGGAGCGGTTTTCAACGAGCCGATAAAATGGTTGGGCAGTCTTCATGCAAGATGTTCCTCCCCAGATTGCAAACCGAGTGAAACGAGTCCCCCTGGCCACTTTCGGAGACAATGGGATCACCCGACACCTTGAATCACTTTGACACTCTGAACTTTTGAACTTCAATCCTGGCCTGCAAGATCGCCTGACCTCATCCCGGCAGACTTCGGGCTTAGGGGTTATACGACCAATTGAAATCGCATTGAACATCTATGAACACATTCCGTTGACATCACGAAAATTAGTGCATTGCCTTCCCTATTCCCTTTCCCTCCCCCTTTGGTCTATAGGCAAGTTTTCACAACACTGTAGCCATCGGTATGCATGGTGTGGTCGTCCAAACATAGTGCGTGACTTTTGAAACGCCCCAGTATATTGTTCTTTTCTTGCCAATTTATTTTTTTTTTCCACGAAGGTATCGAACCCTCTTCTTAAAGCTAGTCACGAAAGGGACAACCACTTAACATCACCTGATGGTTTCCTCGTATTCGCAACATTACGAAAAAAAAGGGATTTTACAACCTGAGACTCACTCGGGACTTCCCCAACTCGAACTGGTTCACCCTCCTTCTTTTGCTACCATCGAGAGGAAAAATCTACCCCGCTTCACGCTATCGATGTTCTCAATTAATTTAAATCCCTGAATGAAGCCCCCTCCATTAACCTTTCCAGAGAATGGAGTCCCATTCCATCCGAACGCCTTTCACATTTTAAAGTCCTTGCGCTTCCTTTATCACTTCAGCAGTCTGGCTCTGAAACCTCTCCAGCGCCGCTAAATCAGATTAACTTCGAGGTCACCAACGTTGAACACAATACACTGAATGGGGTATTATCTAACGCTGCACACAAACAAGCGAGCTCTTCTTGGCAATGGAATGCCGGATTGTCAATCGTATGCCGGTCTCCGCCATACAATTGCCAATCAATTGTCTAAGTTAAAAAAAATTCTATTTCGCTTCATGGAACGGAATCAGATTATGAATAGGCGTCGGATTGCGAATGACGAGTCAAAAGATGTATCTGATTGGAAAGAAAGTTCTCGGAATTTCATGGACAATTATTACAACCCAGTTTATTTAAAAGCAAAATCATCTCAATCATGAATGTAATCACCATTGGCCTCTATCACTTCACGCCAACGTTTATGCAAACTATGGATGCCATTCCAATAGAACTCTGGCGGCTGCGCTACGAAAAAGTTGGCCAAATCGGTTTTCAGGTCGTCTCGGTTGGCGTACTGCTTTCCACCC
>CAJPEV010001215.1:19390-64332 GCA_905338385.1 Darwinula stevensoni
TAAGAGGGTAGGGCTGGTTCATGGCTGGAAAGCACCAGGGCTGTAATAATATACGGTTGTATGCCGAAGGACACGACCTACTTATAAACACACGCAGAACATTCTAGCATGCTCTGGAAAAAAATTGTACTGGATATTCAAGAAATTCCGAGAACTTTCTTTCCAATCAGATAAGTTGACACCATGTTTTTCTGTTATTGCAATCATCTCGAGTACTAATTCACATTCCATGCCATCTTCTGAGCTAAGTAAGAGATAGAAGAGTCCCACAAGAGATATTGGGAATCAGCTCGCACCGTATGAACCTTCTTTGTTATCCGACACCCATTCGCAATCCGGGTCCTCTCTCCTAGCGAACGTCACCTGCACGTGCTCGGAGACGTTGAGCTAATCACAAATGATTACCAACTCTCTTTCTCTGTTCGCACCCCACAACCAATTCTCGTCAAACGCATTCCAACTATCATTGTGACCAATGAGAAGGAAGAACTATCATATCAAGGGAATAATTTGGGAAATTAATTCATTTTTATGTTTATTTCCCTTCAATGCGATACCTGTGCCTATCGAGATACAGTTCAAAAGGAAGTGAAGGAACATTCTAGCCTCCTGACTTTCTTGTTCTACTCTGTTGATAGGCCAAACTAAAAGCTCCTGACGCCCACAGCACCCTTGTAAGTCTCTCGCGACATAGGTTGAGAACCGCTGTTCTTGGGAATCAATCCAGTATCCATGGGTTCCACATGTACCGAAGACATCGGAAGGTTGGAAGCTTTTGAAATGTGTGTGTGGAGAAGGATGGAGCAAATATGCTGGATAGAACGAAGAACAAACGAAGAGGTACTGGAAGTTGTTGGGGAAAAAAAAGAGGACAAGTGAGAAGAAAAGTGATCGTGAAAGAAAAAAAGAGATCGTGAGAAGAAAGAAGAATTGGATTGGACATATTCTACGCAGAGAAGGATTGTTGAAGGAAGTGATAGAAGGAAGAATGGAAAGGAAAAGACCTAGAGGAAGGAAAAGAATTGGCATGCTGGAGGAACTAAAGGAGTGGTCGTTTGTAGAAATGAAGAGGACTGACAATAGATTGGAATGGAAAAGATAGATGTCTAGGACCTTCCAATAGGCAGAACACTTAAGAAGTAGAAGAGAACCATGACTGCATCTCCTCCAGCTGAGATGGTGGATTTCCTACGGAGGGCACGAGGAGGGGCTACGAAAGAATGCCGTTCCATTATCCGAGCTGATCATGGGATTCTTCTCATCAATTCGAAATTATATTACTAAGTTTGGTTTCGAATCTTTATATCGACGAACGATGGAGACGTTTCCAAGACAAAGACGCAGCAAATATAGTGGTTTATAAGATACTCAAATAACAGACCTTTGAAGACCTTCCCGAAGCAGCCGTGTCCGATCTCCTGGTCAAAGATGATGTCGTCTTCCGGAATAACTTTGATTTTGTAGTTGACGAGGAGATTGTCGGCAGAGAAGGGCATGGCGNCTCAAATAACAGACCTTTGAAGACCTTCCCGAAGCAGCCGTGTCCGATCTCCTGGTCAAAGATGATGTCGTCTTCCGGAATAACTTTGATTTTGTAGTTGACGAGGAGATTGTCGGCAGAGAAGGGCATGGCGTAACTGGGGTTCAACGTCGCATGCTCCCCATCCAGCAGATCTCCCATTCGCCTCTTAGCGAGCTAGAAAGCCAGAAAAGAAAGCGAAAGAGCCAATATTTATTTTGGGCCTCTGTGAACCGTCCTAGTCATAGATCGATGAATGGTGCATGGCAACAGACGAAGAAGCTGAACGTCATCCCACTCACTGAGATCTAAGCCAGAAAAGAAAGCGAAAGAGCCAATATTTATTTTGGGCCTCTGTGAACCGTCCTAGTCATAGATCGATGAATGGTGCATGGCAACAGACGAAGAAGCTGAACGTCATCCCACTCACTGAGATCTATATCTACTGGGTGCTTCAGAAGTCACACACCGATAGGTGAATATGAAAGCACTTTCCTGCGGGTTACGACACACTTGCCCACACTGAAGTAAGATGTCAATGTTATCAACCTTCGAAAGAGACATGGCTGTTGACGATCTGCTTACAATCTTCAAGGAAATGCGTAGAGAAGTAAACAGAAGCAACGCACGCAGTTGCACGAAATCTTGAACTTGTCCGGATTTGAAGAAGCAACATATAAAACAAGCTCAAAACTGCACAGGCATGATTCACGGACTCTTAACCGATAGATAATTCCCAGAACAGACTTTTCCCAGAGCAGACCTTTCTCAAAACGGCCTTTTCCCAGGAAGGTTTTTTCCTCGAAAGAAGACTTTCCCGAAGGACATTGCCCTGACGGTCGAAGGGAAAAACATCCCAAAGGAAAGTTCCTCTTCATTCCCGAACGGAGTGTTCCACTCAGCAGGCATGATTCGTTGCATGTTTTTTATATTATTATTGAAGGCTTGAAATGGGCAGGATACGACACCATTAGAGTGTCTCCATTGTCCCCGACCGGAGTAAATGCCGCCGAGTCTTGATAAAGGTCTCTTCTCATAAACAGTTATATTTTCTTTTCTTTACGCCACTCGACACCTCATACTTCTTAATTGCGCCACTGAAAACTTCAATGGGAGGAATCTCACGACGTCACTTTCTGAGAAACTCAGCCAGACGAAATTGCCTGGGGCTACAGCATCTAATGAGGGGTTGGAACTTTTTTATTTCAAACGGAGCCGGATTTTGAACTTGCGGATGCACTTTGAGAGGTGTACTTCCTCCCACAAGGGGTGAAGTACCCTCGTATATATCTCGGAACAAACAATTCCAGACTGCAGATGTGACTGCTAGCTATAGTGGAGACGCTTTTGCATCAGACGTTAAATATTTTCCATTCGTGTTTTCGTGTCGATCATTTCACTGTATTATTTAAAGCAGGGGTTCTTAACCTTTTTCTCCCCACGCACCCCCTGAAGCTCAATCTATCCACCACGCACCCCTGGTTAAGAACCCCTGATTTACAGGAAGGTAAAGAAACGCTACACTGAATTATGGATCGATGGTCATGAATTCGTGAATTTCAGAAAGGCGATTATTGACGGACTTTCTAGAAAGAGAGTTGCTTTAACTCACAAACCTTGCATTTCTTTCATGGTTAAATTGATCAGACTTGAGCAGGAACCTCCAGTAAAAGGTTCACAATGAAAAGTTTAATTTGTCCAATGCAAAGGTACCTGAAGCTGCATGAGACTGAACTACGATTCCCTTGGAATTTCAGAGTAGTGACCATCTCCAATGTATTTTTAACACCGTTAAAGCGCGACAACGCCAAGAGATCTTTAGAGGTTTTGTTGTGCGAGACGTCGAAGGGTTTATACCTTCTTCCAGTGGCTCCCAATGGGATTTCTTGCTTAAAGATGCAGATGGACGATCTGAATTTCGAGAAGAATGAAAAAATGTCAAGACAATGCAAGCAGTATCATATTGCTTTTAATAAGACAATTAATGCATTAGTTTCTCCTGACAATTTGGACATAAGCTCCCTTTGATAGGAGATTCTATAGTGCTAATGCGCCGCAGGATCAAATTTCACGCGTCATTGCGTTGAAATTCCCAATGATCTCGATCTCTGACAACATTGGAAGTCTTCTAATTTTCTTTTGAGTAAGAATCCCATTCTAAAGGCATTCAACTGCACAGTGGATGCGTATTATCTTCTTCCCGCAGAATATGACTTTCTAGGTTCGTGAAAATTAGTTTCTCCGCAATGAAGGAAACCTTCAAAATTCGGTCTGCTCGTTACATTCAAGGAATAGATGACCAGTAGTGAAAAGTTTCCTTGATAACTGCAAGAAATTGTTGGAAGAAAAAAAAAATAAAATTTTGAAATCTTCTAAATGAATTTCACCCAGAAATTTGTGAAATGCATGTACATACGCGTTACAGACTCACTTCTCGATTCACGAACGATGGGACATCTGCTTTCGAGAAAGTCACAAATGCATAATTGTGCTATAAGTTCAATTGATTTCTCCTTGCCACTAATTTTAATCATAAAGAAAATCTTTAATCCACCTAATGTGAGATCTCCCACCTATGCATGCCCTAATTGCCATATCCCCTTGACGTGGATGACAGGGGCGTGGATTAATAGGAAGTTGATTAGATACTGCAAAATATCATCGGGACACTGATTCCTTATTAACAATGTCCTTTTCCTGCAATATTTTGTCCCTTCTATCATACGAAGTATGATCAAAAAGTTCCGAGACTGAATTTTTTATGACGCTGCGGTGACTCTTTTCGGCTTCTGATGCCCATATCCTTCGAAGTAGTCCTCTTTGGCATCTACACAATTTTTCCGGTGTTTATTCAACCGCTAGAAGCATCACTGGTACTCGTCGTTTGGTATCGCCTGCAGCTCTCACGTTGCGTTGAGCGCTGCTTTTGTAATGTTTCGAATGTCCTGAAATCTCCTCCAAGTTCAAGTTAAAATATTAGGGGAATCCGTATAGTTTTCCTAACTGTAATTATACTAACGTGGTTCAGTTCGGGAAAGTTTGCGTTTATGAACGTCATCCGTCCTTAAATGGTTAAATGCGATTAATTCTTTATATCCTTTTATCATTGAGAGGGTTAAACATTTAACTAGAAGAGTTTTATCAATTTTGTGAGTGGATAAATGAGTATCCATGAGAACAGGTATAAATATGTATCCCTTCTGAGGTTACATATATAAAACACTGAATGGGAAATCGTCTTTCGATGAAAAATGAATCATTTATTCAGCTCCAGATAAAAAAAAATTCGTATTTAAGTGATTTTTTAAAAGCGAAGGAAATAAGTACATGTACAAGGTGGGCCATATGTATCAGGTTGTTGAACTGTCATTGATCTGATATGTGCATATGCTATAAACGACATGGGACTCATGACCCACCCTGAAGATGAGCCAGTTTCTCATTTTCGTAAAACCCTCGAACGACTATTTTCAACGAAGGAAAATAGGGTCCTTGCATATAAGACCAATTATCAACAATCAGAAAAATTTTTCAAATAGACCATCAAGAAATGGAATAAATATATATTTTTGAGGCTGCACATTTATTCACAATGAGATAGTTCTTTATAGGAATCGGATGTTACCGACCAGAGTTCAGGTTTTATCCTTTTCAGGGTTAAACAGAAGAATATCACCTCGTTCCGTGTTTCGCCTTGCTTCATTATAGGTGGCAATAAACGCAGACCCTTCCGCATTCATTATTCCCATATTCGAGACAAATTCCTGGATCTTAGACCAAAAGAAGCTTGTCTTCACTAACAGTACCCCGTACGTAAATAAACAAGCTGCATCCTCATGGAAAATTAGAATCCCCGGAAGTAAGAAAATGGTCCCTAATCAATCCCTAATTTATTTGTCCTGACAACTGGATGATAAAGTTGGGAAATGATGTTTAGGGCACTCAATGGGCAAGAGTGCCCTAACCTCACCTTCATGACCACATGAATACTAAGAGGATTACATATTAAGCCAGGTCGATTTATTATTTACTCATTTCAAAAAGATTTTTTGAAATATAAACTATCGAAAAGGCTAAAATGTACCCCACAAAGGATAAATATAAGTTGCAGTTGAAGCACCCTTTAGGAGATGAAAGCTGAACCATTTTCCAGAGCTGGTCGATAAATAATTTGCTCAGTCTCTTTATTTGGTACATGTCTGGAGCTCACTCGCTTCCCCCACTCCATTTCCGATTGGAATGTTTTTTCTCTCTCTAGCTGCGAAGTTTTCTTTGAGTTAATTGGGTACCCTTTTCTCACAAGCAAGGAAAGGAAAATGAAGAAGAAAATATAACAAGATCGGGGAGTCGCGATGAAGGAGGATTCATCTCAAGATTCTCCCAAGGAATATCTGGAGAGTGAATGACCATGATTTGGACATCCTCTTTGTCCTGCCGAGACTTCCAGGCTGTTTCGAAGAGCACAATGCCCTCGAACGGTCGATAAACCCTTACTTTGGAAATTGAAGAAACCCATAAAAGAAATGGAAACGCTTTAGAAAGGAAAAAAAGATGGTGATTGATGTGTTTTGCATTTCTCAGACTAGGTGGCAGAAGTTTCTCGCTATTGGTCATCAAAAGTCTTGCGTCTTTCAAACGGAGACAATGTCAAAAAAGGGTTAAGAACTGGAAAGTGGAGACATGCTGCTCGCGTTGATGCTAACGGCGAAGTTTATCGGGAGAAGACGAACCTCGAGTGGCTGGGAGGCCTTCACGGAGTTCCTGAAACGATGGCGCCGGAACTTCAAACAGAGGAGGGCGAAGCCAACAAGCATGATCCCTCCCACCACGGACACGGCCACAATCGCCGCCTGCTTGCTCGTTTCAAACTATCGACAGAGCCGAGAGAGAGAAGGATCTTTCACAACTGGGACGATCTCATTCGAAGCAAGGATTCCATCGTGTGCGTCAACTCACTCGATCGTTGCGATCCGTAGCGGTAGTTGTGTCTTCCTTCCCGAACAAATGCTCCTTGATGTCGTCCATGGGGATAGGTCCTGTCCGGTTCACCACGGCTGAAAGGAGAAGAGACTTCCGATCATGCGCATCAATCATGATACTGAAGAAAAGCCAACACAAACCGGCAATATTACGATTGCCTGGTATATTTTTTAGAAAGTGTCTTCAAGAGCACCTCAAAAAGTGAAATGTCAAATTTTAATTCGCTGCTGTTCGAAGCAAGGGGGAAAGTGTCACCAAACCTGTTCATAGGTCTCTGTCGAAATATACCTACACTCTTAGAAAAATGGGAACGATTTTTCTCAAAAAAGAGAGACTAGTCGCTAATTCCAGTTTCTCCCCCCTTTCACTCTGGGAAAGAAGCGAATTTGCTCCATCACCAAGGAGTAAAAATGCTCTCCTCCTCCATGAATAAAAGTGCTCCCCTCAGAAAAAGATCGGCATGTCATGCAAATAAGCAAATCCTCATATACTAGTATAATGTGTGCTGCTTTCGCTCTCGATTTTGTCAGTATGGGCGCTGACCTACATCTAACTCTATTGATTTCAGTACATGTTAGAGGATAGACCACCTCTTACGGTTCACGATATCAGTTCTTCATTTCCTCGTTCTCTCATTAAGTTGAGGAATAAGACGAATTGACTATACGAACACGCCTTGTATATTCTAGATCTCCTCTGCTTCTACCTTCAAATGGATTCTCATCAGGAACATGAACTTCTTCATGGCCTAAGCTCTATGAATCTGTCTCGAATATGTGGATAATAAATGAAGAGGTGTCCAAGTTTATTGATCCCTATAATGGGACTAGGCAAGATTTATGATGAGACACTAAACAATCCTACGAGGGATGACTCCCGGGAAAGAGGGAAGAGAACTTTTGTGAACTGTGCGAAAAACGAGACCCTTGCCTCCATCTAGTGGCCTGGCAAAGAACTTAAATGTGTTCACTTCCATACGAGAGATGAGGGAGCATTTGGCGAGTAATAGTGGAGTACATTTGAAAAGCTCACAGTGTGCTCACTTTTTACTCCCAAACGCTAGGAATTTTCTAAGAGTGTAGACTTGGATGTCACCAGGAATCTCCTTGTTAGAAAGTAGCGTAAAATATTTCAAGAAGAAAATTTGTAAAGTTCACAGGTACAAGAAAGCATACTAACCCGAAAATTCCAAATAACAATAAAAATCATGCATCTCCGGAAAGAGCTTGGAGAGAGCTTTCATTTAAAACTCGTTTTAAGCTTCAAACTTGTTTATATCTTGTTTGAAAGAGCCGTCAAAGTAAGCAAAGTAAGCTAAATGGCAAATTTGGACTTTTCTAATTTGCTTTGCTGTTGTTTGAAAGAAAGCAGGCAGTAAAAATTAAGTTATTTTCATAGCTATTAGTTAGACTTGCAATTTTGCAAAAGTTCATTGTCAGAACATCGACGCCAAAACATCGACGTGACAAAACATCGACGAAATGAAGCGTCGAAAAACTAATTATTTTTTCTCTAATTTTTTTTGAGACCGCTAATTTGAGACCGCTAATCTATACTATATTTCAGAATGTTTGTGAGTCTGTCTGTCTGTCCTTTATGCACGGTCACGCCTCTGATCCCAGTCCGACCCAACTTTGCATGGCTTCATTTGGTCCTGGGATGGTCATAGGCTAGGTGGCGTTTCAAAATTCGGACCCGGCAGGACAGAGCAGGATCGGGCCGGCCCAAGACCAGGGGCCGTATTCTATTGCGTTCTTAAGTGCGATTTTCCTCTTAGCAAGTTGCTTAGCTGGTATTTGCCCCATTTAAATACATGGCCGAGGTTGAGCGATTTGCTTTAACTAAGTTTAAGATTTTAATAGAATACGACCCCAGGACTCCCTCACCTCCCCCTCGCCCCAGACGGTCGCCTGGGTCGCTTGCCCCTAAATCCGGCCCTGCCCCTGGGTACCTTATTTAGTGCAGACAAATATGGGACGTATACAATATTCACCCGTACAACGCCGGGTACCTCTGCTAGTATTACATAACTTCCGAAGGGCCTTTGTTCTGATCGTTTATCAATCCAGGATGACCGATGAAAGACAACTTGAGGATGGCATCGTGGCTTCAGCAAGCATCTTACGACTAATTATCCTTCTATCTGGAAGTTTATCAACTGTCTCCAAAATGAACAGAACCTGAATTAACTTAGGATGGAACAGTATATTGCATGACAAGACCCTCCTCCGAGCCACAAAGTTATTCGTCAATGCTCTCTCCGAATAAACTCTTTTGCTTTGAGCAATAGAGCATTCTATCTATCTATCTATGAGCAGCGACTATTGAAAGAGTATTTACAAATGATTGCACATAATTTCAATCTCTAGGTGTAATGCTGATCTGCAACAGTATACCGTGCAATGACAGGCTCCTCTTTTCAATATGTTCTTCTGTTCTCATCGTTTACAAAATGTGATACCTTATTATAAATCTGTATTCCTTTCATTTCGTCTCTCTTGACGTGGTTCGAATTCATTTTAATTTAATGTGTACATATCAATAAAATGTATTTAAAAAATTCGGTACTTCCATTTAAAGATTTAACATTTTTCTCTTCGGTACAAAATCAGCTGTACCATATACATACATTTATATCCGGTGATCTACGAAATCTGCCCACATGCTTGCTTTTTTATTTCAACCGTCTTTGATGAAAAACAAACTGCAACCGAGAAAATTTACTTTACATTATAGGTGGATATAGGATATAGGAATAGTTCCAAGATGCTTGCAGAAACCACGATGTCTTCTTCAACTTGTCTTCCATTGGTCATCCTGAATTGACAGATGATCGCATCAAGGCCCTTTGGAAGCTATGTAACATTAGCAATCTCAAAGAAATAGCCGATAATAAAAAAATTGGCATTTGGACGTTTAATTTCGTCAATGTTTTGTCGCTACGCTGTTTTGGCGTCGATGTTTTGAAATGGAACCCAAATTTGGACTTTCTAATTTGATTTGCTGTTGTTTGAAACAAAGTAAGCAGTTGAAATTAAGTTATTTTCATAGTTTCATAGACTTGCAATTTTGCAAAAGCTCATTGTGTTACCGTATTTCCCAATGTTCACAAGTTTAATACAAAATGTAGCATTTTTTAAGTTTTGAAAATTCATAACTCTATTAAGATAAGGAAACGCATCTCAGCGAAATGTGTTTAAGCTTTGTCTTAACTTTGATTTGAGCCCAATGACACCTTTCTAGCTCGATTAAGGGGGGAGATAGCTGTTTTATCCATGGGATCAATTTTTCCCCCGGGAACTAACTTTGGGGCAGAATATCTCGAGAACTGTTTGTACTGAAATTTGGGATTTTTTGTTAGTCAGGGAGGTCACCATGCATGAATTTTGAGAAAATCTCTGTCGGACGCGCAACGAAAGTACCTGAAAAATTTGTCAACTTGGGAGCTGGAATGCCTTTCTTGCGTTCTATACGTCTAATGGCTAGGGGGCGATGTAATGCATCGTAGCCTTCCCACTAAGGTTTTTCTCCTTCAAGACTTTCCTACGTAGGCTAAGTAAATCCGGGAAGGGAAAGCTTTCGTGTTTAGATTTCCTTTGTTAATCACACAGCTTTCCCTTTTGTAGACGGCCTTGCAAGCAATGATGGAATGGTATATAGGAAAGAAAGTCGTCGATAAGAACCGTATCGAATGCTATCGCGTGATAGTCATAACGGCCCTAATTAACGGCGGTATACGTTCACCTCCTCCAATACCTCCAATAGCGCACCGTGTTTCCCACACCATCACCCTAGCAATGACCTAGGCACTGACGTCATTTTAGGGTAGCTGATGGATCACGTGCTAAACCCAGAGACACTTCAAGCTCTGGGTTTAATACGTTATGAAGCTAACACAGCTATGAACCTGCAGAAAGCAGAGCCGCAGGAGGAAATGAAATCCTACATCAATGACAAAAATGGTGAAATGGATATCGTTGATCCACTAATTAAGTGGAAGTGATGAAGATATGCGGCGCTTGCCTCCCTTGCTCGTAAATCCCCGGGAATTCCTGAAACTTTCGTCCCATGAGAGCGACTCTTCTCAAGATCTGGATTTGTTGGATACAAATATCGTGCATGCCTTGCGGCAGAGAACGTCGATCTGTTCTTCCTGGCCTTGAACCGCGATCTACTATGATGGGATGCATTCAAGTGGTTTAATCCCATAAGGTCAACATCCATTATCAAAATGAAGGGATCTTGTCCTTAAATAAATGCGCCTTCATATTACCCCCCCCCCCCCCACGGTTGAACCCTGACGACATTGCGATGTCGATCGATATATGGGCCGGCGATGTCGATACAATAAAAATCCAGATCGCCCAGCCCTATTCGTTATTCGGTGCTCCGGTGCTACCTGAAAAATAAAGTTTTCAACAGTAGAAGTCTCACAATCCGTATTTAACATGGACAGGCATCTGAGCGACGTCTGGATCTATAAGCTTTGGGACGTAAATAGATCTCACTATCTAACCTACTCCAACTTTGAATTGAAAATTGAACATTTCCGGTAGCATTTCTTGATTTTCTCTCCCCCAATACAGACATGACGATGAAAGAGCCAGGACATACAGGCGTAATATGTGGGACAGGGCTGGTCACGGTCTGGCTCCTTCTGAGTCCCGTAAAAGCAGCGGCAGGACACGTACTTATCTCCTCCCAGCGGTGCACATCCGGAGTCAATCGGGCATTCAATGTCGTCACAGGAACCTTTTAGCAAAGAAAAATTCAAATGGGAATGCGTTTTATCGAGTTCAGAACGAGAAAAGTGGGATTTGGTGATAATTGTTACTCTTGCTCTCATTGGACATCTGAAGCGTCATGCAGTCAAGATTGCTATAGTATTGCAAGAGAATAATTCCCGGAAGGACTAACAGGGCTCACTTGGAGCATGAACGACTCATAGGTCATGTGATACCGTTGACCAAACAGGATGAGACGTAAAAATAAATTTTTAAAAAGCCACAGGAATAGGTCTGCCATGCAACCTGTGATTTGAATACTGAGATATAAATTCATTTTAAATTAGACAATTTCTAGAAAAACAAAAAATCTTTCTGCATTGAATAGCTGAAGCCCGTATAATCAATAGGGTCAATCAATCGGTAAGATCGGTAGCCCCGTGACTAGGCCCATAGGAAATACTTCATCTCACGCAAATGGCATTAAGACTCAAACCGGAAGCACGACAAGGCTGAGAGGAAGAAGCCCGGACTCACCCTCCACGACATTTCGATGATGCAATCTGCGGGCAAGTTCGGGGGCGACTGGCGGGACGGAGAAGAAAGGTCGTTTAATCATCTTCTTGGATTCTGTCAATTATAGAGAAGATGGGGCTGATTGCACCAACATCCAATTAGGGGTTGCATAAAGACGAATGATTCCCATAGATATCCCTCGATCAACTCTATACCTTTGCATTATGAGCATGGGAAGATGAAAGAATCATAAGATGTTTATGGTCTTGTTTATCAGACTCATTAATCATTTTTCTTTTCGACCACCTGCTACTCTCTTTTATGAGAGACATTTCCATCTTAAATTATGATGTACTTGCAAGCAGAATAACACGCTGCTTTTCGTTCGACATGTTTAGATCTGTTAGCAGTCTTGTAATGCATCATTCCATGTCTAAAAATGGTTAGGAGAGGACCCAAGGGAATGCCGAAAAGATGAGAACCCAGACCTTTCCTTATCGAAGCCATGCACGCTCGGTCTACGAGGTCCAGTCAGTCACGAGCGACTTCTCATAGAGGTCTGCGAACCGGTATTGTTTCGTTTGACGCGGGGAAGAGGAGGATGTTTGCAATGAGAGGCGGGGATTCTTTTCTCTTTGCAGTTCGGGCATGCTCCGTCAATCGTCTGGACTTGATTTCTGTGATATGGATGACCTGACAAGAAGATGAGAGTTCCATTATCACTCTCAGCACTCCTGTGCAAAGGAAAAGATTCCTCAGTTCTTCCATCTGAAATCTGGCAGAATACTCCCCCTCCTGGAAAACTGCTTATTCTTCCTTTAGTCGATGAAATGGCATCGGTCTACGGAATGGGGTTGGTCTTCAACTCCTCACATTTTGATGAGTTTTACCTCCGATTGAGCATATCATACATATGGGACATGAGGATACGGATAGGACGCAGTCTGAAATCAAACCTTACGTGCGATACTCACATGTCTTTTGAAATCATTATCCATTCAACCAATTTTCTCCTTCGATAATCCACCGGGATTACTTCCCTCCCCTTGCAATGTAATTCTGTCGAAGACTGAATTGACCTGGTTGTCCAAGGAAATTTCCAGGATTTAAAACCGCTGTAACTATCGCAAATGTGCGCGTATCAACACGAAACCTTTTGCAAAATTTGCAAGTCAGCAGTTTTGTATTTTTCCTGCGTTCCGACGTATCTTCAGGATGACACCTCCAGATTCGACTGACATTTGCGCTTGGGAAATTGAGATGCACAGAAACCTTACTTGGCTGCGTGAGCAATTCGGTCCCTCTGTTTAGAGCATCTGTCGAATGTCATGGCTGTCTTCACGGAAAGTCTCCAAAAAAGGTTTAATGTTTGGGGTCAGCAAGTGAGGATTGCATGGAATCTTAGACTTGAGTAAGCACATTTTGACAAGTTTCTGCAGGTATATATGCTTCTTTATGAAAGTTATATTTCCTTTAACCGAAATTTTCCTGAAGTTAGCAACAGACATATGCATTCTTTGATATATGAGAAAATGAGGAACAACCATGATTTTCAGCCATGGCTCAATGAACCAAACGTTTCGGCTCGTGAGCCTAATTTGACCTAAAGGTTCCCGACCCCTGGTGTAGAAGGTCTTTATAGACTTTTTTTTTTCAAGACAAAAAAAAAACATATTTGAGATTCAGGTGGATGTGCGACTGTAATAATACTAAAAGATATTGCAAAAAAGGTAGATGATATCAACTAGCACTGCACTAAAGGCCAACTTTCTCCATTCTGTCAGTCCTAGGGTTAATTAGCGTGAGCACATCCGCACTAAGTCGGATGCATCAGAATCACTTACCAACGTCGCATGACCTCCCTTGAGCTAATGAACAAAGGCCCATAACGCATGCTAGATGCAGACAAGATTAGGAACACACGCTCCCCCTTGCTCCCCTTGCCCCTTATGTCCCCCTCGTCCCCCTTGTCGATTGATTAGATAGTGACTTGGTCACCAGGGGATTCGATTTGCAGGGAGTCTTTCCCTTTGCATGCGATTATGAGATCCGTACGAAAGGAAACAGAAGTGTCAGCAGCAAAATAAAACAAATCGCTTACGGTTTAAAAATGAGGTGTGAATAGGCGATTGCTTTCCCAGGCAAGAAATTGAGTAAAATGTGACTAAATTTGAACAGAGAACACAAGAAGAGTAGTAAGGTTTGGACGACTCAGAAGTCCGAATTTCAAGTTCAGGGTCTGGACATAAACTAGATAAGTAACCAAGCAGTGAAGCGAGTTTTTTTTTTGCTGCTGCAGAGTGACATTTTTGCAACATGGACGAAGGGAAGAGATGATGGAGGATTGAGACCAAGGAAATGCAATTATCATTATCATGAGGCTGAGCGAAAGGGAATGGAAGACTGAATTGAGGGAAGGATACACTATTTTTCTATGCATGTCATGTTTTTCCGCTTCCCTCGCGATTCATATTCGACATTACGGGGATGGATCTGGGACTGCATCTCGGGCTTGTGCGGCTTTCATTTCCAATCCGTCCCCGTTCGTCGATCGTGCTGAAGAGGAGACAATATGGTTTAGCTCGATCGCACGATAGTACTGACAGATAATGAAACAGGAATGGCGTGTTGACCGTCATAAGATCTTAAAGATATAGGGAGAGATGCATGAAACTGAATCAACGTGAATGTATATATTTTCATCGGGGCTTCTGTGTGAATGAAATCGAATCAGTTGAGTGGATTTTCAGAGCAAATCGACAAAATAGAACGCATCCAAATTTGGCTATGGTCTAATACTTCAGCCTTCTCGAGGAGGGACGTTACAACTGGAGACGCCCGGAGGAGACGGACTCCCGCGAACACGACTGACTCAAAGGACTGTGCTCCTTGCAGGCTGGGCATATGCTTACTACCATCATTCGTCAATTACAGACTCTCCGACTAGATAGGGAAAAGGTTTAAAGCAGTGGCGTAGCCAGGTTTTCATCAATGGAGGGGGTAAGCGGAACGTTGGGGGGGGGGGCTTACTTCTCCTCGTCGGGGTGGGGCGTGGGGTGGCGGACGCATTCCGACCAGAGTTGAGGGGGCTTGAACCAAACTTGGGGGGATTGAAGTCCTCCCCTCGCTACGCCACTGGTTTAAAGCCTCGGGTAAAATATATCTAGGTACATATGTCCAAAAATGGGAAATTTCTATTGCAAGATTCGTTTGCATACAAACAGAGCCATCTCCTACAGCATGAAATGCTTCTAATGAAAATGAATGGTGAGTTACGTTAGTGTGAGCTGAAGCAGCAGACAGCGAGAAGAGGGATATGTGAGAAACACAAGTCATAGAGCATCCACCTACTAATCAAAGGCACAGAGAAGTGCTGCGCTGCACTGGCGCTGGAGGCCCAGGCCCATGCTATTATAACTTGCGAACATGCCCATGCGTGCAGCATGGGCACGTTCTACGTGTACTACACAGGGATTCTCTCGTTCAGTATGCTGTCGAAGAGGAGAGAGATGGCCAGAATCTAAAAGGTCTCTCTCTTGTTTTCCTTCTAGGCTGACAACATGGCCTAAAATATGGGCATCGGCTATTCGCGCAACATGGATAGTCTTTCGAAATTGCCGTCGTGCATCGAATTCAGACACGATAGTGTTTTCCCGAGGGAATGAAGTATCAATAGAATGCATGGAGTTTACCAGGAAGGTACTACCTTGATTGGAGGCCTGCTTCTCGTTTCATGAACCATTTCAGTGGGACGTGGAACGTTAGGCCTATCTGGAGTTCCTCGAACCATCTCGAATAGGTCTGAGGAGAGAATGCCTTCAAGAAGCATGCATGCACGCGCCATCCTGTTAATTCAGGGATGTCCAGATAAGATATCTGCATATCCCAACACATCGATCAATTACTGCTAACCACAGCTTCATTCTCAACTCATCTCATGAACTTAGCGCAAAAATGTCTCATATATAAAAAAAAACAGAAAATCCAGACGCCAATACGAAGGTTGAAACAATCTTGAATCTGGCATAATTTCGGCACGGTATCCGGCAACACTGGGGGACGGTACTGGAGCAAGCACTCTAAGCCTAATTGAATGACAGCTAATTTCATTTTTTAGGGCGAAATGGAGCATCGCAAACAGCAAAAAAGCCACTATTCGTCATCTAAGAATCAATATCTTCCTTATGGTTGGTCTCTTTCCTCCGAAAACTTCCCAGGAGTGGTTACCCAAGGAGGGGGGTAGAAAAAAAAGGAATGAAATTCACATCCTCCAAAAACGAGATTCAGTGTTCTCCATAACCCCGGGGAGATGGAGCTTCAAATTTGCTGGAGCGATTCTGTGGTGAGAGAGGAAGAAGTATGCCATATTTCATTCCTGTTGATGCTCTCAGAGAAGAATACGAGGAGGTTGAATTTTCCCGTGGGAAGGGGTTGAAGAAAGATAATAGGCGCTACCGCGCCTAATGATTGGAACATTAATTCCTCATACATCATCTTTGAATTCTTGCTAACTCCTCGAAATACACGCGTGCACTTTCCCCTTCACGGTGGGAATTTCGTCCAATAAATCGATGTAAATCTAGGGTAATTGTGCTTGAGTCCTAACTCTTCATAGGCCAAATTAGAGACCCACTAAAGCTTTTTCGAGGACTTCACTGGTAGTAGTAGCTTTTAAATAACGCAAAATATTATTGGTGAGTTTCAGTACTGCCAGAGCAAAGATGGCAGCACTCGATACCTCCTAAATCGCACCTGCAGAGAAAGACGGTACTCCATGAATTCGATTAGGCTCAATACGTTTAGTCCACAGTGAACCGCAGAAGAACTAAGGTTAACTAGGGTAAATAAGATGAATTCGGGCTCCCTTAAGTTTAAAATTCGTCCACTCTCCCACGTTTTGTGATCGACTTTTTGGATCTTTGGATCTTGGCCATTTGGATCTTTGCCATTCGAGAGGAAAATGTCCATTCAGATTTTGAGAGCAGACGAGTGCAATTTTGCTCAAAATGGTATGCTGGATTACTTGTTATATTCAATTATTTGATGAAGAGGCGAAGAGGGTCGGAAGCATGGACAGAAATCGTCTCATTTAACATACAAACACATTCTGAACTCAAAAGATAGATTCCCGCCGTGACCTTACTCCGACAAACATCTAGCAGACGTGGAGGGCAATTAACGTTCTCTGAGGCAAGACCAGAAAAACTCATTCCATGCTATCGCTGCAAATGGTCTTCGGCTCACCCAAGGCTCACATATGCGTTGCCGTAGGGAATCTTCTATCAGACATTTTGCAGGGCTCGTCTCAGATCAGGGCACCATTTGTTTTACTTCAGTCCTTCAACGTATCTGCAAGATTTATAGTCTTCCCCTTCGTCTCCTTCAAGCTGGAACAACATAAAACGAGATGAAACAAATAACAACCCTGGAGGCCGCAGGCAATCACAGTAAGACGGTAAAAATGGTAACGCTAGCTCGTACTTGTATACGAGTACTTCATTCGTTTCCAAGTACCTTCCCGATATAGAAAATGAGCGCATATATAGTCTACCCGGGCCAAAATTGCTACACTTTTAATCCTCTAAGGGGTCATTAAATGTCATCTGTCTTCCTCTCCCCTACAGTGGCGTGCCGCTCCTGGGTTGAGGGGGCAGGCATCATGTATGAATCATTTTAGAAATCTCGATAGGATGCCCCTCGAGTAACAGGAACACCTAAGTCCGCCACTGATTGCCTCCGAGCCCCTTTCCGACGCTTTGACAAGCGGGTGACAAGACAAATTTAATGAGCTACCATGAAACAGGCCATGTCGACGTAGTAAAGCTGGACTGGATGGCCTATATACAGGGGCATTCATAAATTTGTATGTAAATTTGTCTATCATAATATAGTACTTTTATGAATTATTGATAATTCAGCCTTTACTTTTGCAGGTGAATAGCTACTTACATGAGTTTTTATAGTACAGGGTATCCCACGTATTTGACACTTTTTTTATTACTTAAGAGTGATTAATGCACATTGCATCGAATCGAAACATTGTTCATTATTGTTTGCAATGTGCCTCTGTCAATGATAATGAAAACTTCCCTAATTCTGTTCTTTAATTCATCAATATTCCTTGGTTTTGTGTGATACACTTTGTTTTTATTTTGAGAAGCCTCAGAGAAAGAACTCGGGGGTTGTTGAATCTAGGGAAGAGAGAATTTTGATGAAATAATCATTTCCCAATTTGGTGCTATCAAATGGCAAGCACGTTTCCAAGACTCGTCAGCCCCCGATTTTTTAATTATAAAATGCCAAGGCAGAAGGCTATGAGGAAAAAGAAAGCGAAGCTCTAGAGAATATTTTTTACGCTGTTCGACCGGCTTCGTCTGGGGGTGTACGGCTGGCCTAGAGCATCAACAGCTATTACAATAGTGTTAGTTTCAGGATGCCTGCCAGAGAGTTCCCGTGGTTGCTGGGCTGTGGCTGTTCAAAGACTTCCATTTCTGTCCATGAATTTCCATCACATTATATTCGACTTGGAAGGGAGTAATAAAAACCTATTACCCTTCCAGTGATTCCAGCGAGTGTGCAAACTTTTTCCTTCCTATGAAGCATCTCCTTCTCTCTCTTTCTCTCCATATATTGGGTTGGAAAGAAAGTCTTGCAACACTTTCTGACGAAGCCCTGCGGAACGTCCTCAACGCGAAGCCGAACACTTCGCTTCGCAATCGCCAGAGTTCTGGGCAAAGGGCGTCGAGCAGTTACCCGTGCGTTGGGAACATGTCATAGACAACAATGGTCATTACATTGTAGACTGAAATTGCATTTCAATAACGTTATAAAATTTTGACAAATATGCGCAGAGTGTTGCAAGACTTTCCTTCCAACCCAATATATTAGCTGAAGTACCCGGCGTTGCCCGGTGAAATTCAATATTTCAATATTTAATGGATAAGTAATTGGGGAACGTCAGTCCTATGGTTTCCTATAAGTTGCCGATCTTGGGTGTCGCAAAATGTGCTCGGACCCGGCTCGGACCCCTTCACCTTTTTAGAATTTTTTTTTAAAAAGCCTTTTGAATAATTTATAAATTATTTTTAGTCAAAAAACTTATTGGTAAAATGTTTTTATCGTTTTGAAACATATTTTCGATGAAAACTTGATCAAAAGAGTATTACTTACTACCTCCTGTAGTGATCGAGCAATGGGATTTCCCCGAGTACTGTAATGCAGGTGGCCGGGAGGGGAGAGTTAGATGGCATAAGAGGACGAAAAAAGGACAGGGGAATTAAACCCGGGCATACTGATCGCCGGTCAGGTGTGCTATCATTGCACCACTGAATCCAGGAGTCAGATATTCCTCTCCATGCCATCCTAGGCACTACAGTACCCCGGAAAGCACTCCGGGAGTGAACATTTTGGATCGAAACATAGCCCTCGACTTCTTCTTTATATATCTTTATATATAGATATATATACAGTATATATCCACAGTGTCACAGTGGGTGATAAATCCAATTCTACTGAACTTCACCAGTCGTCATCCTTCTCTGACTGTAGATAAATTGATGTATAATGCACTAATATGTGCCATTAATAATTATACCAGTATAATAACGCCATACAAATTTTCTTAAAAGGCATGATATACTGAGTTCTGGTCAAAATGGTTTCCGGCATGGCTTGCCTCTTTACTGCGTCTTTTCAAAATGCATGCAACATGCGGAACATGCGGAAACGTTCGCGTTTTCTGCGGTACCCATTGGTACATCGGCGGTCCGCTAATTTATGAGCGGTACATGCACGATAAACAGAGCCCTGTATGAGCCTTCCGCATGTCCAAGAATGGCAGGAACTTGGCATGTGAGTAATAGCCCCTTAAATGTCCGCTTTTTCTGCGGCAGCCATCTATTTTTGACCCAATTTTTTTTCCTATGATTCTTTCCTCTCCTAATACGCCTTCTTTTACTTTCCTCATTGATCCATTCTACTGTAAATTCTCATGCCTCAACCCATCTAGTCTCTTACGAGCGTAATAAACGAAAAATCGAAGCCAGCTTCGGTGATGCTGGCCGCGCACTCTCCAGGCATGTGCCGTGCTTCATATCTCTGATATAATCGCATGGCGTTAGTGTATGCACTTTAGAGAGATATAAATATCCCTATTAAGCTTAAGGATCTAGCACGACTCACTAACATCCATCATTTAGAATGTTAATTAGGCCTGATAATTCTGTCATTAAGTTATACATCTCTTACGATATAAAATGATACGGTAGCCATCAAGGCATCCGCAAAAGTTTTCATTCACTCTCAGTCGTATTGCAATCGTGCGCGAAACATCAATACCCACCGAGCACGGCCTACAGGTGTAAGACTTTCCTGAACCTCAGATGATCTTATCCGTGCATAACAACATGGCTGCCGCACAAACACCAATCTACGGCCACGTGTTCTCTGCTAGCTGTGATACGTGTTACATCTTAGACAAGCGATCGCATGCATTGTGCATCTTTTTCGAGCCTTCTGACGATATCCACCATGATCTGAAATGAGCATTGGGAAATCTCATTACTGCACACGCCGAAGCAGCCTGGATCATATCACACCGTAAGTTCGAGGTACACCATAGAGCAAACCTTCGCCCCTTTCCATCACGATCTAGGACCGCCACAGAGAATCGGTATCTACTACAGGTAACAATAGGGAACCGATCGTGGACCTTGTGCATGGGAGTAGTTGACTATATCGTTGAAGGGACATCCACTTTGACGCGTTCGTTGATGGCGTGAGCTATTCGTTTCGACAGTTCTTTCAAAGGGGGTGGAATCGAAATAATTAAATTGTTAGCGAAGTGCTCAGAAATTCCGATCGATACCAGTTTGATGGCCTTCGTGCTTTTACAGCCCTCCCCTCAGTTAACTCTTTGCATATATCATAAGGCGCCTATTCCCTTTTTTCAACTCCTTTTCGTTACATAATTCCATCTCCTCCTCCTCTCTGAGAGCATCTCGATGAACGAAATTGGGTAAGCTTCTTATCCTCTGAACATAGAATCTCTCTGATAGAATCTCTCCAGCAAATCTGAAGCTCTATTTCCCCGGGGTGGCGGAGGACACAGAATCTCTTTTTTTTTAAATATGAATTCTATTCCGATTTTTTTCCCCCTCCTTGGGGGATTTCGGAGGAGATAACCCAAACAATATAAATATATTGACTTGTAGAGCAAGATATGAACCCTTTCCGTCGTTGGCGATGTGAATCATGCTGGGAAAAAAAAAGAAGAAATTAGCTGTTGTTTACTTAGGCTTATCGTTCGGGCTCCAGTGCCGTGCTTCCACGGTTGTCGGATATCACGCTGGAATTATAAAGGATTCATGACATATGCTTTCGTATCGGTGCTTGGATTTTCTGTTTCCTAAAGTCTGATACGTTTCGTACAGGGTTCATGCGATGAGGTGAGATTGAAACAGTATTTAGCGGTGGCCGATTGGCGTGGTGGGATATGGAAATACCATGCATGAACATCTCTGATGATCCAACCTGCATTTGAATTTTGGAGGTTCATAGATGTCCGAAGCGAGACGGTTCGAGAAACTCCAAACCCTCCAAACACATTCTCACTGATGTCTCAAAAGCCCCGAGATTGAACCCTACCTGCCAAACTATTTCTCATAAGTCAAAGGTTGAGATATTTTCGATGGAAAAAAGGTTAGCCTAGGCCTGACCTGGAGGCAGTCCGTGTGTTAATAGTCGAAGTTACCGTCAAGACGGATTGCCGTGCCCTCCACGAAACAGGTTTGAGTGCAGTAGACAAGGAAGAAAAGCCGAAACTCTCGTCAGCATGTATCAAGGCCCGTTTGGAGTGCGCCATAAACCACAAGGATTGAATGGCTGATGACTGGAAGCGAGTCATTCGGCCGGATGAGATCAAGATCAACCGTTTTGGCTAAGATGGACGCACCTGATACTGTAAGAGAGAGGGGGAACACGGGCTAGCGCGGCACGTCTAGCAGATTCTCAAGCATGACAGTCTGCTAGATCTGGCTCGATCACGATCTGGGGCTACATGCCGATCAATGGAACCGATTACATGGAAAAGATTTACGGCACCATGGGCCAACAGCTCTCCTGGAGCATAATGGCCCAGGACAAAATGGTCCCAAATGCAATGTAGGACATAATGGCCCCACACATCAGAAAACCAGCTTATTTGAATAATGATTAATTTTTCCCTCTCAAATATTGATATGCTGTTCATTTCTATTAAAATCTATTTAAATAATTATAATTCATTGACCCAATTTATTCAATTAATGCAATTTTACAACTGGGTAGGGTGGTATAAATGGGAGATTAGGTAACTAGGACTATGAGACGAGAGAGATTAGGAGACTAGTTTAGTCGTGAAGGGACAGTTTTTCAGTTTGTAGGGTGGAACAAATGGGAGATTAGGTCTCATCCTCCAATCAGCACTAGCAGCGCCCAACCGCCTTCATTGATGACAATCATTTCACTTTCACTTTTGCTGCAGCTATATTTGTATAAAAGAGCAATTTCCCTCTATTCAAATATTTATACGTTCACGGAGTACAGAAGAAAGAAGGAGGAAGATCTGTTATACTCCCGTGGAATAGGTGATTGTGTGCATGGTAAGTATTTTATATTTTATCATCCTGTCATACCTAAGTGGCAGCATTACTTGCCGAAATATTTCTTATTCATTCTTGAGTGTGTATTATTGGTTTGAATAAGGTCAAACATTCTTATTTGTACGAAATGAAAAAAGAACGTATGAAAACCCATGATTATATTATTTTTCAGACATGGAGATCATCAAGACCAATAAAGGAGCCCAGAAGTTGGTTTTAGATGGCTTCATGTACACGAAGCAAAAAGAATTGAGTGAAAAAACCCGCTGGCGCTGCGTGCAGAGGACCCTTGGATGCAATGGCGCCGTTATTAACACCCAAAGTATGGAAAATGCAACATTAAGTGTTGCACACAACCATGCACCCGACATCAAGGCCATCCAGAACATTAAGTGCCGCATTACTATGAAGGAGAGAGCGCTTCAATCAAACGACAAACCAAGTGTCATATTTGGGACGGCAGTGCGTCAGCTTCCCGACGAAGCCAAGACTGTAATTGCCACTGAGGAGACCATTAAGAGAAGCATCAGACGACAACGAGGTTTTCAGTTTCCTCCAAATCCAGCATCATTGGCAGACATGATTGTAGATGGTGTTTGGAAGACCACAGGTGGTATTACTCCAGAGCCATTTCTATTTTATGACAATGGACCTTCAGCAGAATCCAGGATAATTGCATTCGGAACTGCACAGTGCCTGCGGCTTCTAGCTAAAAGCGAAACATGGTTTATGGACGGGAACTTTGCAATGGCACCGAAGGGATTCCTTCAAATTTATGTGATCCATGTTTCCCTAGGAGAGACCGCTGTCGCTGCTGTTTATGCATTCCTCCAGAGTAAGCACCAAGGGGTGTATGCAGAGCTCTTCGAAGCCATCATATCCTACTGCGAGGCCCTGGGATCTTCACCGGACCCGGCGACAGTTATTATGGATTTTGAAACGGCCGCCATGCAGGCCGTCCGGGAAGTTTTTGGAGAGTACGTGACGACACGGGGCTGTTTCTTCCACCTAACCCAGAGCACGTGGAGGAAAATTCAGGAGTTAGGACTTGTTACACGATATCGCGAAGATGAAGGATTCCGCCATTTTGTGGGGATGTTGAATGGCCTTGCCTTCTTACCCGTCCAAGATGTGGTGAGTGGAATGAAATTGCTTCGTGACATCACGCCAGCTGAAGCAGAAGAACTGGTATCATATTTTGATGGAACCTATGTGAATGGCACCTTCCGGCAAGTTCACACATCACAAGGAAGTGTGCGCCCAAGTTTCCGCCGTCTGTGTGGAATATGTTTGAGGCTACGTTGAATGATAACGCCAGAACCAACAACCACTCCGAGGGCTGGAACAGGAAGTTTTCCAGCATGGTTGGCCATCAACATCCAACTATTTGGAAAGCCATCGACGTGCTCCAGGCACAGCAGGCTTCAGTGTCGGCCGCAATTTTGCAGTTAACTGCAGGGAATTCCCCCCAAGAAGAGGCAGAAGCGGATATACAAGGAAATGCAGCAGAGGCTGAGGACACTTTGCACCCAGTATGGAGAGGGATGTAAATCCATGGAGGTCCTGCATGGAGTGGGTTATGCCATCCGATTTTAGTATTTAGTATTTGTTGTACTTCAAATAAAATTGCATTCATTGAATACTTTTTTTTAATGAATTATAATTATTTTAATAGTTTAGTAATTTTAATGATTCAAGCAACTTTGAAATTTACAATTACACATCCGACAGAATTTGAACAGCACATCAACATCTGTGAAGGAAAAATTAATCCTTATTCAAAGAAGCTGGTTTTCTGGTGCGTGGGGTCATTATGTCCTACATGGCATTTGGGACCATTATGTCCGGGGCCATTTTGTCCGGGGCCGTTTTGTCCGGGGCCGTTTTGTCCGGGGCCGTTTTGTCCGGGGCCGTTTTGTCCGGGGCCGTTTTGTCCTACACTCGCCCTCCTATGGCCTTTCTCCCTTTCCCCCCTTCATTATTTAGCCCCTTTTCGTGTTTAGGATGTTCCGATCAGCCCTCAAGATACGCGGGAGCCGTGAATGCTTCATGAGGCAGTGGCGTTAAGGAGAGAAATTGAATAGGGGAGGCAGGACTCGAAGGTTTTCGGGAAAGTGCGACAGAAAACCATTAAAAAAAAAAGCTAATTTTCATCTAAAATGTACAAATGGGATTCCCGGCTTGGGCGTGTTGCATTTTCCGTAGTTATGAAAGCAGTGTAACTAAACGGCTTCACAGAGGCAGACTCTGCATCTATTATTCCTATGTCGTGGACTTTGCTCCGCCTTTCTCTCATCATCGTCCCATCAGGGAAAATCGACCATGGCAGTTTTCTTCTCAAGTTGAGGCAATGATGGAAAAATATGAAGATGGTACTCAAGCCTACTTCGGTCAGCAGTCTAGCTTGGTGCCTTTATATCCGATAGAGCATGTTTTTTTTGTTTAGCTTCCATGGATATATGACGGCGATCAATCGGTCTTCCCAAACGAGTCTTGCTTCGCATGAGATTTTGCTGGTCTTCTTGACTGACAACACCGTAGGAAAATGTGCCAGGCGGCGGATTCGTCTGCGAGTAACTAATTCGCAGAATTCTAGAGAAGTTAGGTAAAGTACCCAGTGATCATAGCGTATCATAGCACATGAAGATTCGAACAGCTAAGCTTGCGTAGCACACATATTGGTATAAGCTAACAGCAGGCAAGCATATATGTCACTTTGGAGATGTGCATGCTGTACATCCTTGGTTCTTAAGAATGTTCCCATGTTGTGACCCTTCACAGACCCTTGACAGGTTCCTTACTGTTTTTTTTCCTGTCCCACTCCAGAAGAACATCAGAACACTTGAGACGTTGGGGCATGCTTCATCCTTGAAATGATATGCTCTTCTGATGGAAAAGGGGTTGAGGTTTATTTTGAAATCTCTTTATTATTATCTGCAAAAACCTAAAAGAGAGGAACAATACGTCGAGAGAGAAGTCACATGAAGGGGCAGAGGAGAAATATTTAAAGAGAGATCCATGCTTGAAAAGCTAGAACAATTTTTGCATTCATAGAAATCTTTCTTACGGATTAAAAGCATGTTCATACAAAAAAGTATCATTTTTGTAGGAACATGCTTGTGACATTTGCAAATGGAGGAACATAAGGAACATCATGTTAAAATTGTCAGTTCATAATACATTTCATGCAGGCAGTATTTCATATTGGAATTCTTGACTGGAATTCCAAGTTACAAAATATATGTCACAATGTGATACATGTTAATGTTTTACCGATGCGATCCAGACATTGAAGTTGCGAAGGTGGGATCAGGTGTTATAATGTGAAAGAAGGTGTAAGCCTATTATTATTTTCCCAGGTCGGTTTTGTCCCATAAGCCGCTTCTCAGTAGTTCGGTTTCAGCTTATTAAAGTGCGATGCGCTTCTGAATGTCGAAAGAAGAAATGTCGACAAGAAAATGTTGATGGAGACTATGTAGAAATACAGCAATGTCGATAGGAGAAAAGATCGATCGAATAAATGTCGAAAAGGACTTTTAACATACTCACTAGGTGAAGCACTTGCAGTCATCAGATCATGGGAGCATGGGGAAGAGCATGATCATGATGGCTGGAAGGTTCCTTTATCAGCTGTCCCCCTTCATCAGGACATCACCAAGCTGCTCGATAAGGCTTCGCGAGAGAGACAAAGCGGAGAAGGCAGAAGGTGTAAATGACCTCATGACTTTCCAGTTATATCCGCAGACAGTTCGAAGCACTCCACCAGTCTCTTCATCGCCCCTTTTGTGGAGCACTTCGTTCAACTAAGTAATGTTTGCACACTCACACAGGATGATCACTTTGGTAAAAATCTCATCTTTCGACATTCGACACGTTTCGACGTTTCCTCTTTGTCGATGTTTTAGAATTCTGGCTCCATTTCATTCGACATTAAGCATAAACGACATTTCATGACATCTACATTCTTGCCCCTCGACATGACTACCTTTCTGCGTTTCTGCTTTCGACATTCCGACGTAAACTGAAAGGAAAGGATCCATCTGGATCCTTTCCTTCCGGTTTCATCCGGTGTGGAGTCGATGGGCAGACGCAATGTTTCCACTAGCATTTTTCAAAGTCCCGTGAGTGAGGTGGAAGGGGGGGGGGGGGAAGGGGGTATATATGACGCTCGTCCAATTGGCAAGCTGCATTCCGCCTGAACATCCATGGAGGCGAGGCTCTTCTTCCTTCTCCTGGCGAGGGTTTCAGACGGTGAGCTTTCCCATCTTTCATCGAATTTGAGATAAAGGACACTTGCGGTGATGTTGGTGATTGGTGGTGGTTCATGCCCAGGAAGGTATCGCCAGTGGTTTTACCTCTCGGCAACCTAAAATCAGCAATTTCAAAAAATGCCAATTTGTCCTTTTTGACCATTTCATTCCATAGGAGCCTGGATCCCCTCTAGAGAGGAATATTCGGTGCCGACATGGACTGCGGATTTCGGACAGTTCCTCGGAGAATTCTTTCTGGCCGAGGGCGTTCATGACGTCATCGTCCTGCTCGACTATCAATCCTACGGTGAGATGAACATCTTGTTGATGGNTCATGACGTCATCGTCCTGCTCGACTATCAATCCTACGGTGAGATGAACATCTTGTTGATGGATCGAAAAACATGTGCTTAAATTACCAATCATTCTGGAATCCTAGGCGAGGGAGAGAGGCAGACTTTGTTGAATAGCATAATGGAGAAGTCTATCACAATTCAGGCCTTTCAATTGAGGGATGAAGGTGGACGAAGATCGGTATGTCTGCGTTTTCATTATGGACATATGATGTAGGAAGTCTCATTTCAGGCCTAATTTCATTTTCACTTAATTCCTCATTTGATAGACCAAAACATACTTCAAATTGAAATGCAAAAATGAGTAATTATGTGAAATGTAGTGAGGCATAAACATTTGGTTACGGAATTTAGAATTCCAATATGAAATTGTTCCTTTTTTGAAAGTCATTTTCTCTTCCAAGAGTGGGAGGGGATGATACACGTTGATATTGTTCTTTTATATGTAACCATCGAGGGATAAATAGGAAGGAAGGCGCCAGACTTCATGAACATTCAAATTAAATGTTTGCTTCAACTTCTGCGGCATTAATGCAGAATAGCGACCTGTACTTGGTACATAGTATATGAGTTTAATTTTCAACGACGCTGAATTCCCTCATTTTTCTTTCGGTGGTAGAAACCATTCTCCTGTACAGGTCGCTGTGCAACCAAACTGTACGGAAGTCCAAACAATTAAATTCACTGTTTTTCTTTGAGAATAACTTTCAGTCTCCAACTCGCTTCAAAATCGAGCTATTTTCAATTTACCTAAAGTAAGCTGAATCTTTTTTTCCTTTGTCAGCTAAATGATCGATTAGTAAAGAACAATGAAAGTATAACCTTGCAGTTTCACCTTTCTTTTGAAACGTCATGTATTAGAGGAGAGGTTTGAGTTCGTTATGGTTCAAGAGACTAAACTAGTGCCCGAAACGTAAAATACTTTAATTTGCAAAGACATTCCTTCTCCTAACCATAGATACAACAGATTTTGTTGTTCTGAAACGATTGTGCCATTAATTTGCTGTTCCGCAGCGAGTAGATATTTATCAGCCTTAAATTCATTTACTACTTGCTCATGGTGATATGGCATTTCGTTTGGTATTCGTCAGTTTCTGTCGACGATGGAGACCACGAAACAGAGGACGTTTGGGACTCACGGGCTTCTCATCATGTCGAGGGACCAGCGATTCTGCACGGCTCTTCTCGAAATGGTCTGTTCCTTTCTGCATACAATTCTGCACGCTTTTTTACACTCCTGCTGTTCGGAGGAAACTTAGAGAATTTTTTAAACAAGTTTTTCATGATGGGCTAGCAGACCCATTTTGGCTTTCAGCAAGCGTATTACTGCTCGTATGACTCAGATCCGGGAGGAAGACCTGATTCGGCGTGGATTCCTGTACGTGTTCGTGGACCCGTTAGAGACGGAGATGGAAGGACATCGACTCGTCATCGAGCCTATGAGGATCGTCTTCCTTCACAGGACCTTCCTCGCCTCTTCTGAGAGAGGCACCGATTCATCGCCACAACGGTGGGAGTCACTTCCATGCTATAGATAGAAAACGAAAGCTGCGGAAGTGATATTGCTCAATGTAAAATAAGCCTGTTCACAAAAGTAGGGTCTTGTCTGGCCACGTGAATTCAAGATTCAAAATCCTTCAAATTTCTCGCATTCTGCGGATTCCGGTAAATTCCGAGAAATAGGTAAGAGAGAAAGTAAGTTATTCACGATTTTCATGTCTACCATCATATATCTTTATGAAGAAAGAGCGCTGATTCCGGCCATTTTTGAAATATGTAATTCACATGTACGAGCTATATAGGTTTTCAGGTATCTCGAGAAGAACTAGGTTCGCAACGTCACATGCAATAAAACATCCTAACAACTTGTTGAATCGGCCATCGGCCCACTGGCCGAATGTTGCCACTGGTACATTCCTGCTTTTCATCAACACGACTTGAACCTTTCCAGCCTGCAGGTGGGCGTGTACTACAATCAGGCGTGTCCTTGGCCATGTCCTCGTCCGGTGAAGGTCAACGATTGGTCCTTGAAGGGGGGATTCCGGTTTCTCCCGCCGCTTCCCCGACCCGAAAACGTCTACAGGAACCTTCAGGGCAGGACCTTTCGACTTCCAGTCATTTATGTAAAAATATGATCTATCTGAAATGTAGATATATTTTGGATATATCTACAGTATTTGAAACCCGGCGTGTATCATAGGTGTAAGTGATAAAAATTTGCCCCCCCTTTAGCTTAAAATCCGCCCCCTCACCCGCGGTTTGAAATTAATTTTTTGGAAGCTATGGCAATCGAGAGGAAAATGCACACACTGCCAATTCACGTTCAGAGACCATGCATTGGTGTAATTTGGTTGAAAAAGGATGTTTGTACTCCTGATTATGTTGAAATATGTAGCGTGGGGGAGGACTTTAAAGCAACGTCCGAATTTGTATCACTCCCCCTAGTCCTTTAGAAGACTCTCAACACCCTTTTTGTTATTAAAAAGTCACACAGGTCTATGAAGAACTTCCCTTTATTATTTCTTCTTTCAATTAATTTTCTTTAAACGAAAGAACAAATCTGTGGAGACATTTCTGTCTTTGTTTCTCCCATCAGTCACCTCATTGGTATCGCTACCAGTTGGCCGATAACGGGTCCATCGTGAATCCGGGTGGAAGGGACCACGCGGCGGTCGTCATTCTCGCCCAAGCGCTCAACTTTACGTCTGTGCATTTTCTCATATGTTTAGGTTTGGGGGGACAGTTTCTTTTTTCATAGTTTTTTTTCCCCACTGCTGTATGTGTGAGATTCTAGAATGAGATGCAAGGCCAGATTCTGAATATATAAGCATTATGCTGCAATCTAGCCATTTGCATAAAAAAATTATTTTCGCAGTTTCGCGGAATATCAGAAAAGGAGTCGTGAGACTTTTCGCCGTGGAATTTGTAAAATCTTGTACTTTACAGTACATTGCATAGGCTTACATTGTCTTAAGGTCGATTTATCGACTCTTGGGAGGCTCATTGGGGTTATACAATTTTAGGGGTAATTTACGTATATGATGAAGGGCCATTCTCAGTATTCCGGTTATTTATCTGATTTTCAGCGTTTCCTGAAATGTTTATGAATCAGGATAGAGTTTTCGACTAATTTTTTGTCCTCATGCATGTTCATACAGCTGGGTTCTTTTCCAAAACGAGACGACAAGAGGCTCCACATTTGAAAACGGAACGTTTCCTGGCGTCATTGGCCGCATCATGAGCAGGGTATGCAGATATTCCATCGATTAAATTCGAATGTTAACACGCGTCAAATATGTTTTGAAAGACTTCGGCTTCGTTTAAGAATTTCTTAATCGAATTAATGATGGCATGTCAAATTTGGCAATTTTTTCTTAGGATTATGAGTGGTTCCTTGACGACATAACCCAGACGGAAGAGAGGAACATGGCTGTGGAATTTTCCTTCCCGACGATGGATGACGCGAACGGATTCATCTTCAGGGCGCCTGAGCCGCATAACTCGGGGTTCTTCCAAGTTTCGGGGATTGTTTTACCGGTAGGAAGAATACGTTTTATTTTGCGTATGTGGTCGGAAGACGTATCGACTGAGTCAATTTGGATCGGTCAGGGGTGGATGTTGCTGATCTTTGCGGGTCTTGCCATGACCCTGGCACATGCCGGTCTTCAATGGGCGACCGGGGAGAGAAGGGATGTTGGGTGGAAGGCCTTCTTTGCCGCCTACGGGGGATTGCTTCAGCAGAGTCAGTCCTATGCGATATCTAATAAGAGCATTTTGGATGAATCATTAGCCAAATAAATGGCAGGGATGCGTGAGAGGGATTTCCTTATCGCAGTTCGAAGCTTCACAGGTTGCCTATGACAACAGGAGTCTACTCGCGGTATCGTGGAGCCTGTCCTCTGTTGATCTTCAATTTGCAATTCAAATGCGCTTTCGATGCACAAGGCATCGTTTCTGAGGGTATACCTCGTACTACCCAGTCAAAAATTTTCCTTGGTGTATCGTCCGGCCATAGATGCAGAAGTTGGTTGATCATCGGGCCGAAGCTGGAGAAGTTGACTTACATTTGGCGAATGATTGGCTGGCCAACTCACATTTGTGAGTGTAACCAACTTACAAGTGTGAGTTTGTTTGTCAATCATTGGGCGAAGATTAGCCAATGTAGCTGAGAAATTTCCAAAAACCGGCGTGAGATGCAGCCAAAGTGGTCGTAGAAGAGAGTCACTTCCCAGATTCTCCTGAAATGAGTCCCCTATCGCTTTGACACAGTTCACTATGGTTTCTCGCATGGATCTCAGAAGAAGACAATTGAATACCTTAAAACATTTTTCTAAAGATGAAACATAGTCCTGGAATAAACTTGTGAATTCCGGTCCGGAAGTCTGTGGTAGGAACTTTCTACTTTCAATGATAAGCTATGCGACCTTTTTTTTTTTACTCATAAACATTGAAAAGTCTCATTATTTGTATGGCGTGCCTGGTCTCCTGCGGGAGGAAAGATAACCTTTGAATCCTATGCGCTTCAGCTCTTTTCCTGATTATTTTCTTCATTGGGAATAGTCGGCTTATGGTTGGGGCATGTGCGATTTCTCAACAATCAACCAAAGTTTGCCCGATGAAGGGCCAACAGGAAATCCCCGACCATAAGCAGGCTTAAACCAACCGTTAGCCAACCACATGCCAGTAATGGCCCAACTGAGGCTTACGAGGGGCGTTCGGTAAATATTGCCTTCTCATTCATTTTTCACAAATGAAATAATATACAAATGTCATCGTCACACTACACATTTGACCTACTCCTGCCTTACTTCTCTGCAGAATTTACAGGTCGAAATCCAATGATGATAGCATTTTCGAGTAGTCTTACCTTGGTGCGGTTTTGAGTACTGGAAATTTTCACCGAGATCATTCTGAATTTCATGGTGCTTCTCTACCAGCTTTCATTGATAGCAACGAGAAGTAGCTTCGGATGAGATCGAATCAATAGAGAAATGGTGGTGTTGGCGGGTTGCATCACCTTACTATATCCAACAATAGTGATTGAAAAATCTTCCGATCTGTCACTTGGGCCGCGTGTGCCTGCTTCTCGGTAGTAGCAAAGCTCAGTGTGTATATGTCCAATAAAAGTGGTCCTTCCCTATCCCTAGTAACATGTAACATCGAAACAATATTGATTCAACGTTTATTTAACATTTAACAACGTTGAACCAACGTTGAATCAATGTTGATTCAATGTTACATGCTACTAGGGATGATTTGATAAGCAGAGAAAAGGTGAAATCATATCAAATTAAAGCCCACATTTCATTCTTCATGAAAAACCTCCTTTTTCCTGTGGAATCAATAATTACATAAGCATAAGTAGGAGGATGAGGAGCATTCTGAACGTCCCCGTATGTAGACGTAGACGAAAAGCCAACAATGGCGCGATGATAAATTTTTGACAAGGTATCTCTTTCGCTTCAGATCGGTTATGTAGGTTTTTGGCTTCAGCAATGAGCATGTACGATTTTAGGAATAGAGAGACAGTGCCAATTAAATAATACATTCAGTCCGATTATAAATGGTCGGGATGCTCTTTCATTGTGGGTGTCCTTTAATTACAGACGATATTCCCGTGCCGCGAGGGAACCCGGGTCGGGTCCTCATGGTCTTTTAGAAGAGCATGTGGAACTAGTACCCCTGAGAGTAGTCGCGGTCGGAACAGAGAGAAATGTGGTTGGGTCCGTTTCCATAGTTATAGGTAACTTCTTAATGCTCGTTTTCCGATGCAATATGCAGAAGCGAGCGCCCTGGTCAACAGTGAGGACGATGGAGACCCTGGAGGACTTGGACGAGGCGTTGGGGCGGGGGACTGCGAGGGCCATTGCTGTCCCAGGCACTTCCACTTTTGGGCTCCTCTCTGTATGTTCACTATGAGGAATACGTGCTTTTCTACTGCTGGACGTATAGAAAAAATGACTGATTTTTGCACTCAATCCGTCAGGACAACTATGTATATTGATGCAATGCTGATATAATATTGATACAATGCCATCATTGAATTTCCAACATCCATCATGTTGAGCTAACGTCGAAAAACTGATTTCAACATCGAGTTAAAAGTAGTTCAATGTTGAATTCATGCTATGCTCCTCTTTGATGTTCAAATACCCTATCATCGTGATATTCTATCAGCCCATTTATCTTCAAATAGATTCTGTGTAAAAGATTAAAGAGCGCAATCTCAATCTAGTGGAAGCAAGAGGACGATTCAGGGTTTGGAGCTAATGCAAATGTAGTTGGTAATCCCCGCATTAAATCTCTCGCGCGACCTGTAAACCAAGGGTTTGGTTTGCTCTTTCTCGAGACGACTCTCATTTAGTCGCATGACCACGTGAACTTTCTCTTCTCCATTCTCGGGCTTAGAATTACAGTGTTCTCGTTGGATAGGGTTGCCTCTTTCATGGAATGCATCCAGGCATTCCAATACCTTCACACTCTCCTCACTAAATACCTTTTTTCAGAAGTGATAATGCGACTCGACCATCTGCATTTGTTATCCCATGATGGCAACTAGGAAATTGAACTATTTTTCCTCCATCCTCTGAGTCGGAGTTTTCTGGAGACTCTTTGGACTGGGTTCCCTTGTAAGACTGATTTGTTGAAGAATTCAGATTTCTTTCCAGTCTCCCCAAACATAATTTTATATGGCTACGAAATTATCTTACCAATTTTCTCGAGTTTTACGATTGAGTGACGGAAGAGAGAGAAGGAAATCCTGTGAGTTTCAATTTTCTGGGACGCCTAAGTTCGTAAGGGAGAGAAGGATATATCTCAATCAACATTACCTGTCCACTAATCATGCAACACATTTTCAAATGTGTAAAGTCCTCTGTTTATCTTGTGAATTTTGTTGAATTTATATGGAGATGGCTTGATCATAAAAGCTGCATCCTAAGACCGAATATTTTTTCGATGTAAAATAAGGTTTGAGGTAGTATGAGAATTTTCATGTGTCGTATGTCCTTGCTTCGATGTCCATAATACCCGAAAATCTGTCTGTAGAAGGGAAGCGGGGTGTACGCAAGCATCTACAGCAAGATGCAGTGGCAGACAGGTGGATACAGCGTGGACGGCATCGAGAAAGGGATTGAGGCAGTCTGCTCAGCTCCGATTCACTTCCCCACTGTCTACATCGAGGGGCGGAAAGCCCTGGACTACAACCACGATCGGGTCAACCGGGTCCAAGGTGGTGGAGCAAGGAAGTTTCTCTTCCATTGTTTGCATGCACCCTTCGTAATTTTGTGCGTATCCTTGAAGGGAGGGAATTTCTTCACTTGAACGAGGAGGTCTTCTTCACTAAGTATAAAGGGATCCCAATGCAGTGGGGTTCTGCTTATCTGCCGGCCTTCAACCAAATGTATGCTTTCGTCTCTCATCCTTTGTCAGTTATCGTACCAGATCTAACTTAATGACTCGAATTCGACCCTATCTGGGATGTAAACAAGTATTCGTATTATTGGAATCTAATATCAAACGTTGTGCGAATGGTGGTGTGACACTGCAGGATCCTCAGACTATGGCAATCGGGGATCATTTTCAAGTTGACGCAAGACGAATTCACGAGAATAGAAAAAGGATTAGAGGGGAGGAAGGAGGACGGGGAAGGAGGGAAACGGAAACCCTTGACCTTGAAGCAGATGACGGGCTCGTTCGCCGTCTTTGGCGCCGGTCTCTCTGTCGCAGGCATGTTTTTTTCTTTTTGGTCGTTCTGTATGGTTCTTGGTAGGATTGCTGTGACGTTGGGAATATTTGTTTGTCCTCTGGGAACTTCTTACAACAGTAAATATTAAATTATTGAGCTTCACTCAATGTTAGTTGAGAAGAGATATCTTCAAAAACCCGTCCAACGTCCAGTGTTTCCTGCCAAGAAACATTTTCAGATGAATGCCATGAAATATTGAATGCCGTTTGTGGGACGGTTGTGCTCCTTGCCAGGTGTGGCATTTGCGTTGGAATGGCTCCTATCTTGGTTGGAGAGGAAGCACAAACATTCCCTCATCTTCCACAGACTCAAGAAGTTTGTGGGAACCAAGGGGAAAAGGCACTTCTGAAGCACTTCTCAAACTTATGAGAATTTCATAGTACAATTTTTTAGACAAGATATAAAAAACTCTAAAATGAATTTTTTTGTTGAACTGCAATTCAGTACACCTATATTGGATAAAAATTCCCACTTACACGTTAATGAAGTTTTTCTGTCACCGATACCGAGTTAAGTGATTTCTCTTGTGACAGTCATGATATGAGCTTTTTGGGTCCTTACTTGTCAGGAACAGGACGAAATCTTGAACACGTCTAATGTTTTTTTTTGTATCCAGGAGAAGCAAAATAAATGTCTAATGGACATCTTGGAAACGTATTTTCGATTTCCTCAGTCAGTATCTTTGGGATATCACATACGGGATATCTTTAAGATATCCTTAGTCCAATGCTTCTGGATATCCCGTGAGGTAAGTCTTCAAGACATCTTGAGTGGAATTCTTATAGATATCCCGAAATCAATGGGTGCGGCAGAGCCCATTATCTTTCTTCAACCCCTTTCTGGCGACAAAATCCAACCGTCTCGTAGTCCTCTCTGAGAGCATCAAGAGGAGAGAAATTTTGCATACTTCTTCCTCTCTCAACACAAAATTGCTTCAGCTAATTTGAAGCTTCATCTCCTCGTGGTTGTGGAGATATCTGAATCTCGCTTTTCGATGTTGTGAATTTCATTCCGATAAAATTTTTATTTCCACATTTTTTCGACTTGGGAAGTTTTCGAAGGAAAGAACCCCACCAAACGAAGGATATTGACTTGTAGGTAGCGAAAATTGCCTCATTTATTGCTTGCGGTACACCATTTCGCCATGAAAAATTAAATTAGCTGCCGTTAATTTAGGACCGTTACTTGATGGAACCGTCCCGTTCCGCAGTGTTGCCGGATATCATATCGAAGTTATATCAGATTCATTACTTCTTTGGCCTTAGTATTGTTGTCTGGATCTTTTCTTTTATAATGTAGGAGACATTATTTTGCTGAATTCATGGGATGAGCTGAGATTGAAACGGTGGCTTGCGGTGGTCGATCGATTTGGTGGAATACGGAGATTTCATCCGGACATCCTTAAATTAACATGATGGCGGCCAGCTTGTAAGTCATGCACCCTAAATACATTTTCTTTTCGGAACGAGTCGAGACGGTTGGAGGAATTCTGGATAGGCTTAATTATCCCCGGCCGCACTGAAATGGTGCATGAAACTCGAAACAGACCTACATTCGGCCTAACGTTACACGTTCTCTGTTAAATGGGACATGAGAGACTGAATAGGCCTGCGATTCGCCTAACGTTACACGTCCTCAACGAGGTGTCCCGAAGACCAGGGATTAATCCTCATAGGTCTAATTGGTCCGTTTGTCGAGGATTGAATTTCTTTTGAACGAAAAAAGGTAGACCTAGGCCTGACCCGAAGGCAGTCCGTCGGTTAGGCCTTGGCATAACGTTAGTGAGTTCCGTAGAGAAGGGGGGAAGGTGAGGTGGAGTTGAGTTTGAGATTGGGGTTGAGGTTGAAGAAAGGTAAAACCTTTGAAAATTGGTTTTCACATTAATACATGGATATTTTTCAGACATTCTTAGTCGAATGCTTCTTGATATCCTGTAGGGCAGGGGCTCTAAAACTGGGGGGCGTGACCCCTAGGGGGGGCGCAACAGGTCAAGGGAGTTTTTATTATTATTCATCTACTAAAATGTGCCATTTCAAACACTATTGAATATTTTATCTATCTCATTTTTTTACTGGAAGAAGGTCACATTCCTTCAGGTCTTTTTGGCTCTTTCTCCTGGAGTACAAGAATAAATGAAAGCAATTCAAGGGGGCAGACTTTTAAATCCGATTCTTTTATCCAAATATACAAAAACTCATCTAACCAGAAAATTTCCATGGATAATTTGAAACAGTTTTAAAGTATTTCTCTCTCTCATTGTCAACCAAAGTATTTACAGTGAATTCGCTGGGATAGTGGTGGGAAAGAAGACACGATTGTTCCCTCATTTTCTGTTGATTCAAGTTCGCATTTGCCAAGAGGTTAATCCGAAGACCTTTCCAAACTCAGAACGCAAGATCACTTGCAAGTAAGGAAACGAAGACAAAAAAATACGAATGAAGACCTATGTTTTTGAACCTTTGACGATGACTTTCATTTGCACAAGAGACTCGCATGGGTCGGCAGTCAGCGCAATATTAGATTATTTTTTTAACACAAAAAAATATCGAATAAAAACTTCACCAAGAACGTTTGAATTTTTTTTTATTGAATTCCCTTACAAATCTCCCGACTACCAGATGACGCAGCTGGCATCCCCGTTGAACATGAAGTCGTCGGCAGTGCAACCGAAGGCCTCGGCGAAGGCAGCGTTGTTGGTCAGGGCACCGTAGACCCTGAACTTGGGCGGGCTGTGAGGATCGTTCAGGATCTGGTTCAACAGATACTCCACGGTGCTGTGACCGCACCAGTTCTAAAAATAAGGTAACAATTCCTTTCATATACACTATATTAATAAACTATGAACTCGGACGGAGGAGCCACATGATTGGAAAATCTGGGACCATACATAGGAGAAAGTGAGGAAGACGAGCTGTTGAGGCGTGAGGAACTCCAGACCAGGGAGGAAGGGTTCCGTTCCGTTTCGGTCGATGTAGTTGAGGTAGGCGAACCAGGCCTCCCGCATCCCTCCGTTGTCGGCTATGTTCTCTCCCAGAGTCAAAAGTCCGTTTACGTGAGGGTCTGCAAAGAGTAGAAGCGGAAATATAAAGGATGAATATTCAAAATTCCATTGCAGAAAGTAAGCGGTTGGCTTCGAGGATCACAAAGGATACATGTGCTTGTTGGAATAGGAAAGGAAACGGAAATGGGAGAGCTCATTGAACTTTACTTATACGCGGACTTGCACCATGAATATGAGTATGATATAACTTATCATGTAAAATTTTTGCTAATTTCATACCTTCCAAGAATTCTGAGAGTTCGGGGAGTTGGTAGCCATCATATTGATCGATGAAGCACTGTGCCCTTTCCACAAAAGCATCGGCCGTCGCATCCGTCCACCAGTTGACCAGATTCCCTTGAGCATCGTACTGGCGGCCAGAATTATCGAACCTGGAAGAATGCATTGGATGAATTGCATATACGTATGTGTACATAAATGCATGCAAGTCTCGTTTCAGGATGTTCTTCGTCCAGAACATGTTCTCATTGATCAATGGTAAATATTCGTGCTTGACAGCATATGGCAGCAAAGATTTATTGCGTATGCAACCTTCCTTTAATGAATTCGGTCCACATTGGGGGGCGATGAATTCCCAGGATCGTTTGACATTTTAATTTTAATTGTTCCCATCATATCGATGGAAAAGACAGAAACTCCTGTTCTGATACGAAACGAGGAATGCATCGCTTCAGGATTCATGATCCATTCTCCTCCCATAGAAGGAATAGTTGAGTGAACGCCTAGCCCCTTTTTTCCCTATGCGCTGCTCCCTGTTGCTCATGCATGCTAGAATATGCTTTTCAACTTGTCCTGTGTCATTCATAACTGTTCGAATCATCTGATTTTAATGAATATTGTACGATATTTAAGTGTACCCATATGTTGTTCTTGATCTTCTCTGCATGAAGTAACATTTACCAAAACCGGACTCAAAATCACGTCAAAAACAGGCAGCGAGTAAAAAATAATGCTGACAGTTAAGAGTTTCGCGAGGCCAGTGGTCCTCTTTGAGCTACAGCCGATACGCTGACGATGGAGGAAGAAAACCATCGGCATTTCGACCTTTGTGCAAGCTCGAAAGAACCATCAATGGAACCTTCTCAGCCGCGTCCGGATGGCCTGCTGGAGCATTTCAATCCGTGCTTGCGGTAGAAAACGGACGAGAGTTCAGTCCGATCCCGACTGTGGGATCGCCTTGGGCCTCTTTTTTTTTTATCTGACCTCATGGAGTCGTGTTGCATGGCACGAAATTAAAATCGAATTCGTAATACAATTGAATTCCTTCAAGTACCAGAACACCAAAAGTCATTGTTAGAACAACTAGGATTTTCGGTGATGGGGACATTCGCATGAATCTGAATCATGAGACTCAATAGTGGATAATTTCTTCCACGACACAATGTCTCCTCACGCTTGAGGTCCCCATGGAGTTTCCACAACTCCAGATAAGGGAACATTCCTACGCGATCCTTGTTATTCACAATCTGCTGCTACAAACTCTTTCGGTTTTGAATGATTCTCTCTTTGCATTCAGTATGTAAGATGCAGTCTCCTTGCGTTTCTCACTAGTCATCAGTGCATACGCTCTCGCGAATGCCTACATAACTATATGTATTACATTGAAACATTCAGGGTGTCTCTAAAGTCACTGGGTGGTTTCGACTGTATACAACTCCCAAGTTTCAGGGAAAACCTCGAGCAGCGCCTCCAGCTGCGCATCGGAGAAGATGATGAACAAGAGAAGCTCTTATAACGGCCTTAAGTGAGTTAGGTGAAAATATTGATCTATTCATATAATATTTGCAAAAGGAAGTATCGTCTTCCTAGTATTTTTGTCATACGAGAACATTTTACGCGCTCAGCTACTCATTGAATTTTCCTATGAATTTTCTTTTGTATCTCAAAACTGAAATTGTTTTCCCTTCATCCTCTCACTCACCCGTGCGTGATCTCGTGCCCGATGACCATCCCGATCCCGCCGTAGTTCATGGCCGCGAGCCTCCCCTTCTGGTAGAACGGACTCTGCAGGATCCCCGCCGGGAAGGTGATGGAGTTCATGCTGGGGTAGTAGAAGGCGTTCACGATGGTCGGGTGGATGATCCAGGCGTCGCGGTCCACCGCGCCGTTCACGCCGGCCGCCTGTTGCACCCACGACCAGCCGAGCAGGCTGAAGATGTTGGAGAGATGAGTTTGGCTGTTCACGATGATCTGCAAGAGAAAAACGGCGGATTTGAAGCAATGAAATATCGAAATATTTCAGTTCGAAAACTCAGAAAAAATTTTCGTATTTTTATATATTTCAGACAATTTACGAATTTCAGAGAAATTGGTGACTGTCCGGTCATTCCAGGCCATACTGTCAATATAAGCACTATTTTCTTTTAAAACTAATGGAATTTGTAGCTTTCGGATTCGCGAGATCTCTGGTCGCTTGCCATTTTATGCCTAAAGTTCAAATTTTATGTGAACCAATGATCAAAAAAAAATGTCAACAAAATTTGTCTTCCTCTGGCCGGTTCTCAGGCTTAATCAGCATGAAAATTCACCAGTCGTGAACTATGACGAAACGGCACAGACCCCAGCGTAATATTCGGTGAGGGCCTGTGAATCGATGATGAAATCAGGATATCCGATGAAGGCCCGAATGGCAGCGTTCTTCTCTCTGGCCTTCTCCACCGTCGCCGCATCCATCCAGTCGATCGTGTCGAGGATCCCTTCGAACGCCACCTTCAGGTCTGCCACCAGCAGCTCCACCTGCAAACGTGCAATCCCGTTACCGCAACCGAGATATGGAGGTCAGCTCCCTCCCCTTGCCCCTCCCATTGTCCCCTCCCCAGCCCCCTGCCCCCTGCCCTCATCCGTCTCACCTCTTGCTTGGCAGTGGCTGGGAAGAAGTTGGATACGTAGACACTCCCGACAGCCATTCCCATCAGGCTGTTCACCATGCTCGCACACACGTTCTCCCTATCAGACACGAACATCTCTTAGCATCCTCCATTTGGACCCAGCATCATGTGAGCTGAAGGCTAGTGAAGGCCTTCGCCAACTCAAGGAATTTCAGACTGTTTTCAACCCGGTACCTTTCTGGAGGTTCGTCGACTCCCGAGACGATCTGCGAGAATTGGAAGAAGAGATCCCGCATCGCTTCGTTCGTCTCGTCGCCCACAGAGTACACCAGCCGCCAGTGCAGGTAGTTTCCTGAATGAGGAATCGAATAACGATTTTAAAACATTTTAAGTGAAGGAAGAATCAAGAATTATATTCCTCCCCAGTGGAAGAGGGTAACAACTGATCCCGTCCCACTGCGTTGCTTAAAGTCGACTCAACTGAAGTCTTCCTTCTACCCTGAAACTCCCATAATGTGGATGGTAATACATACTTAAAGAACATTGCAATGAAGGTCTTCAAATATACAGTATGTTCAATTTGCTTTTCCCCTCCCCCTCTACCCCCCCCCCCCCCACCTTCTCCCCTTCCTCCCACCCATTGCATATTGTCCCAAGAGCCGCTTTCCTCTCACCGATCGTCCTCACTGGTGTCCGGTTGATAAGGTCGGCCAGGTCGGCCATGAAGTCCGTGGCATAGCAGACGACCTGGTCGTTGTTGCCCCATGTCACGCCCACGCTCAAGAACACCGCGTTCAGAAAATCCGTCCAAGAGATCTGAAACGGCAAGTTGTTAAGTACTTAAGATCTTTTTTATACCCTTTGACCCTTTTTCCGCGCAAATTTTCCCGGCCAAGCACAAAAATATATTCATCCTCTTGCAACAAAAGAAGGCCCCACAGGTGCATTGTAGCCCTTCCCCGACCAGCACGAGGTGGACCGCTCCCCATTATTTTCTGTTCTACTATGAACTTACCGACTGAATCATAAAAAGCAAAATTCATCAGTAAATGTGTTTTTGTTGGAAAAAGCCAGACAGTCGATTGAAAATCCCTTTTCCCACAAGTCCCCAACAATCGCACTTCAGTACTGAGACCACGGAATACAATTTTCCGGACTTTCGCCCTAAACGTAATTGCATATAAAGTCGGTTCTCTCTGAAGGAAGCGGACGGACTCACCACCCCCGGGGCCCCCCCGTCCGTGACTGCCTGGAGGCTGGACAGCGTCAGCTTGTTGTAGAGCTCCGTGTAGTTCAGCCTGTCCTCGTCCGGCACGACGATCTGCGAGAAACAAACTCTCCTCTGTAACTTCCGGCTTTAACCCTTTCAGGCCTGGCGTCCATTCCAATGGACATTGCAATTTACATTGTGTCTATGGCGATTTCCTAGGATTCTCGCGACTTTGGCCTCCATATTACGCTACAATGGGCGCAATTATACATGGCTCAGTTCTATGAGTGACCTTCTTTCACCAATTAGTTTTGTAATCCTCAGTTATTTAATAAAGTTTTTAATGTATAATATATGGTACAATATGGTACATTTATACAAAATATGAAAACTGCGCATAAAGCATGAAAAATTTCAATTACAATCACGAAAAGCTCAAAAATGTAAAAAAAAAAGGATGTTCTTCCGATATTGACATTAATTCAGGTCTGAAAGGGTTAAAACAGACTTGAGCCTGAGAAGCTCGGGAACGAACGCGCGAACGTGATGACGTCATCAATTGCGTCATCGATATGTTCGCGGTGGAGGAAGCTTTTTTTCATGGATAGTCCCTGCGAGTGCTAATAATTGGCGAAATGGAAACGAAACGCAAAAACTGCATGAAACGCTTTTCCCTGGTCAAATTGTTCATCATTCATGAACTAATATATTAATTATTATTTCTAAATTATAACTTTCGTGCTATTTGCAGTATCTCAGCCGGTTTCAGGCGAAATGCATCAATTATATATCAATTACTTATACATAAAACCATAGCTAGCCACATTACTAGAAAATGTATGTTTAAAAAACCACAAATCAGTAGGAAAACGCTTCGAAAATCCTCGAACTCCTGGAATTAGTTGTTCCAAGCTGGAAATTTATATTTAAAAAAAGAGATTTTCTCGATTACCTCGGCGAGGGCGACCTCGAAGGCGATGACCTCATCCGCCTCCTGTTCGATGGGTCGCAGGCACTGCCGGCTCGGCACTACCAGGGACTGGTCGAAGCGGCAGGGGAAGTTGTCCAGCCACATCCGCAGGTCCTACTGGACGTCGCTGCCGAGGTCCATGTCCAGGGCGGGACCCTCTGGCAGGTTCGACTGGTCCAGCTGAAATTCAAAAGTACATATGCTGATACATATACTGATACATATGCTGATACATATGTTGACACATATATCGATATAAATGTAGATACATACGTAGAGGACGTTAGTGTTGGTGTCCATGTCATCCGGTCCCACGAACGGGCTATACTCGCACAACTCGCGTCGGACGGACTAGGGCCGGCGGCGGTAGACGACGGTCAGCTTCAGGAGGAGCGGGGTAACCAGGTCCCAGTAGCCGGTCGGCGGCTTGTAGGGGTAGTGCCAGGCGAGGGGCTCCAGGCCCTGGGACTCCAGGGTGGCTGGGGAGAGCGGTTTGCGTCGGGTGAGGCCATTATTTTAAATGTTAGTTAAATTACGGAAGCGATGAGGAATTCCGGATTTGGAGATGGATATTTTTTTGTTCAGTTAAATGAGCTAAATCTGACAGCGCCGTCGATTCTGGAAACTCAAATATATGGGTTCCATCTTAAAAAAAGCCTAATTTCTTCCCTTTCCTCTATGATATTTCTGGAAGTAACCTTCCGATCTGCAATTATGTCAATATCGATATCGTGATACCGATCGTTCCTTGTCCGTGGGACCTACCGGTGTCGGCGCAAGAGGAGTACATGGTCTTCGCGTCCAGCACAGGAACGTTATCGTCCGGCGAGGGTTCCGCTTCCAGGATGTCTGCCGAAGGACGTAAAGGACCAAGCGTGAAGGACAAGATGTAAAGGACGAGGTGTAAAGGTCGAAACGGTTTCGGCTGACCTCGGACTCTCTGATTGAGCTCGTCCCGGAGCTTGTTGAACATGGTCATCACGTTCGACGTCGGCGGGATGGGGTTGTTCAGGATCCAGTTCCCGCAGGTGTACGCGTAGAAGTCGTCGCAGGGGTCGACGGTGAGGTCCATCGAGTCCAGCAGTTCCTGGGCTATAATTATATGTTATTTATTATTTGTTAATTAGTTTAATTAGTTTGGTGGGTTGGGGATGACGGACCGGCTTGTTCGCATTCTGGCGTGGTGCAGGGGCCTTGACGGTTCTTCTCGTGCTTTTTTGGGGGAGAGACGGCGGGTTTCTCTAGCTTTGGGTTCTCGGGACGCGGGACGGCTTTCGCGTTCTTCACGGTGAAGACGTCGGAGTCGTGCGGGAACGGGGAGATGTGCGTCTTCGCGGGCCTCCCCTTCAGCGGCGTGGCGGGGACCTGGGACTTCGCGGGGCCGCGGTTGTCGTTGGGTCCGGTCGAAGGGCCTGGTGCAGAGGGTGCAGAGGGTGCAGCGGTCGTCAGTCGGGGATCGCTGGGCTCAATAGGGCTTAAGGGACTTACCTTTCTTGGGGGCCTTCTTCGGCGCCGCGTCCGCGAGGGCCAGCAAGAACAGCAGGGTCAGGACTCTGTCAATTTTTACGGGAGAGAGTGAGGAATAATATAAGATTCCGCGAGCTCGAATTTATAAACATGATGTGAAAATAACTCATTGAAAATTAAGTTTGAAAAGTTATTCGTACGATAATTTTTCTAGGGAAGGAAAGAGGCGTGACTGACTTGAGCTTCATGTCGGTTCTCTGTCGTCGGGGAGATTCAGAGACCAACTGCCTCGAATCCCGAAGTGGCATGGCAACACAATCGTCCTTATCGAAAAAAAATCCTTGAACGTAGGGGGGGCCGGGGGGGCGGGAGGGGGGGAGGGGGGCGGGAGGGGGAGATATCAGGGTAAATATAGATGGTTGAGTGGCGTTGGAGTGGCACCAGAGGATGCTCGACACGGTTTTTCCCGGTTCGAGTGGTCTGCGTCTCTCGCTGTTGTTTGTCGTGGTTCGGGGCCCCAAGGACGATGCTCTGTTGTTTCTAAGCGGGGATTTAAACTTTCTTTTGTGTTTTGTGGGGGGTCGTGGGGGGCCGGTGGGGGTGCGATTGGGGAATTGTTATGGAGGTTTACTCGCTTGGAATTTTGTTTTTTTTTTTTTTTTTTTTTTGTTTTTTTG
>CAJPEV010001216.1:0-18632 GCA_905338385.1 Darwinula stevensoni
GGGTTTGCTGCTGCTATGGTTTCGACTACGCCAATGCGCTGTCCTGGATGCAACCGAATTACCTCATATGTGGCATTCAACATCCTTGCTAGAACATGTCCGTCTTGGACTCGATTGAGTGTCCTTGCAACAACTAAACCCTGAGGTAACTTCGCCAGAGGTTCTATCAAGATGTCTTTTTCAACTAGTGCGTGCGTGGACTCTACGCGTACTGGGAAACAGATTTCTAACCGAGCCGGGACTTTAACCGGTTCAGTCATACGCACGACTCCGATGGGCTCGAATGTATTATTGCCAATTTTCCGCACCAGTCGACCTGCATCAACATCTATTGGAATTGGGCCTAGAGGGTTTTCATACAGAAAATCATGGCCAAAAAGACACGGTAAAACCAGGTTTTTGACAACCCAGAAATTATGGATAAAGACCACATTTTCAAATTCGATTTGCAAAGGGATTGAACCAATGACCTTCAAGGGATTTCCTCCTGCTGAAAGCAAGTGGGGCCTTTGTCTTTTCTTGACAATTTCTCGCGCTTTGGCAAGTTTTTCAGTTACAAATGTCTCATCTACTAAGGAGTAGCTAGCTCCTGTATCTACCAAGACTTGGGCCTGCAAGTTTTCAATACCAGCAGTGATATACACAGCGGAAGGAGAGAGACAATATTTCAATCCTGACAAATTGAGAGCATCTCATCTACTAGGGAGTAGCTAGCTCCTGTATCTACCAAGACTTGGGCCTGCAAGTTTTCAATACCAGCAGTGATATACACAGCGGAAGGAGAGAGACAATATTTCAATCCTGACAAATTGAGAGCATCGAGGGGCTTATTGCCTCCTGGCCTCAAAATACTCTTCCCGGCATAAGGGGAATTTCCATTGGACTTTTGGCTGAAAGAGACAGTATGTGGGGCATCAAGGAAACGGACCGGCTGTCGCCCCTCTGGGCCAGTCTCTACCAGTTTCCCTGGTCACGAGATGATCCTTGACAAGAGGTATATCTACTCTGCCTACCTCTAGAATCATCGCGTCTTCGGCAGAAAATAGCTGTGTGTCCCGTTCTCCCACAATTTTCACACTTTCCTTTGTAGGGTGCGACACTGGTCCAATGTATGGCCTGGCTTTTTGCGGTAGCCACAGCAGATGCCTGATCTGGCGACAAAGTGGCGCGTTGCCGTGCGGCTCCTATCGTGCCCTCGCCATTCCTCGTCTGAACTGAAAGGAGAATCTGCGTCTTCATTACGAGATCTGCGAGAGGAGTTTCTTCGGGACCGGCTCTGCCATAATTCTTGAACCATAACCGTGAGGTCGTCCAACTTTCTCTGTAACTGGCTAATGTCCGAACGAGCTGAAACACCGGTCGAAGCTTCAGGAACAGCAGATATTGTGCTAAACTGTGTGCCAAACGAAGTATCGGGCACGTGCAGTTTTTCTGCTGCTTCCAACCTCTGCGCGTGAGAAAGAGCACCGTTTTCCCCAATCACAGAATCGCGCATTTCTGCGCTAATAGTATTGCGCCATCTGACTGGCAAGCCATCAATTAATTTCAGAAGGTATCTGGGGTCATTTTCTGTGTTTGATGCCTGGCCCATAGCTGCATGGTACAGCAGCCTCAAGGATTTTTCATATTCTCCTACTGTTTCACTTTCCCTCATCACCCGAGTTTCATATTGTGCTAATTTTAGCCTGGGGTCATGTGCAAAATCGCGCATTTCTGCGCTAATAGTATTGCGCCATCTGACTGGCAAGCCATCAATGAATTTCAGAAGGTATCTGGGGTCAGCATCTGGGTTTGATGCCTGGCCCATAGCTGCATGGTACAGCAGCCTCAAGGATTTTTCATATTGTCCTACTGTTTCACTTTCCCTCATCACCCTAGTTTCATATTGTGCGAATTTTAGCCTGGGCTCATGTGCACTAATCATACGCTTAAGTTCTTCAATTAGCTGCAGGAAAGACTTCCCGGAATCTGCCATGATACAAATATATTGGTGGACCGAGCCATTGGGAAGACTGACAATGAGAAAATTCTTCTTTTGCTCATCGGTCCACTGATTGGCCTCAGCGATATGCTGGTAGATGGCGAAGTACTGCCCAAGATCGTCTCCCACCTTGTAAACGGGGGGACGCAGGCTAAGGGAGGGAGCCGAAAAGTGAGTTTCATTTGGATTGGAACTTGCGCCGTCCTGAACCTGACTAGACTTAATCATTTCAAATGTCGAGCAACAATGTAAGCAGTAATCAAGGAAAACAAAGTGAACCAGATGTAAGAGAAACACGGTACTACAGAAACAGCAACACGGATAACTTCCTATTGAAGCATTAATGCCAAGGTAGTCGGAGGAGTTCCAATGTCACGTGGACTGACAATGGCTTAAATACCAAATGGCTAAGCTTCGTACGGCCACAACATTGCAAATGTTTGCACAATTCCACAATCGTGAAATAGAAGAGAAAGGTGCAGCTAGCGAATTGCTGGTTGGTGAAAATTGAGCACTATCGGTAACGGGTGCTTACCAATAACGGAGATCAGTTGTTCGAAGAGTTGTCACCAGTATTTGTCACTATTGAGGTAGGTGAGAACACCGCTGCCACCAGTGTCACGTGGTTGTATGGCGCTGTTGAGGGATACATGTGGAGGCTTGCGTGGGTTCCCCCCACGTGAACATGGAAGAATGTGGTAAGCAGGATTTCTACGAGTAAGGTTTAATCCCTTCAATAAGACATCCCCCAAGTGGAGGTCACCAGGATTTGGGGAAGTTGCTGGAAGAGCTGTTGGCTGGAAGTGAGAGACGACTTTCGAGACGTTCTGTCGAGAAGTGGAAGGTCGGCAGGCGAGAATAGCTCCGTTGAGAAGTGTTGTATCGGCGGGTGTAGATGGCACCGTCGAGTAGTGTTGAATCAGCGGGTATAAATGGCTCCGTTGATTAGTGTTGAGCGAATGCTCCACGAATGCCCCGAATATCCGTAGACCTCCACCTTTTAAGGGCAAGTCTGGGAGGAGAAAGTAGTTCTCCGAGCCAAGGTGAAGGGGCTGGGACATGCCCCATGGCGAGGGCGAAAAGGGGTGAAAGAAAGAGCATCAGGGGGCAACGAGAACATGACACTACTACCACAATACTGATTTTTGAACGTCTGGGGCAAAGTTCGGACTGCTTCGATGACTGGTCCTGTTATCATACATTCATCATCATTCCCTTCTTGCTTCTGCTTTTCCTCCTTCGTTTCTGCCTTTCAGCAGCGCTTTATTGCATATTTTACTCACTAACACGCCAAATAAATATAGAGAACGAAATTCAACACTGTGTAACTCTCGTTACGAAAATTGCATAGCCAAAAGATATTGACTCGATGCAGTCTATGGCCCGAATCCTATAGTGCTGGATTGGAACCCTGTATAGCAAAGAGGAACCAACAGCATTTGCCCGTGAAAGCAAAGACACAGTAGTTATAATTAAAATGGCAATTTCTGTCACTCAATACGTGAAAGCCCATTCATCTTCAAGACGTCGCAAAAGATTTGTTTTGCATTGCTACTGGAGACAATTTCTTTGACAGGACGCAACATGTCACCCACCGCCAGATTTTCAGCTCTTGCCAAATAACATTTTCAAAAAAAGGATAAAAAACAGTGTATACTCTGAAGAGTCAAGATATGGCCATATTGGGTTCCTCAAATTCAAAATGGCGATGCTGCATGACATTGCAGCCAGGATGATCAATAGCACAGATTATATGCTTTCGGATGGACTCTTCACGGCGACATCAATTGTTGGTTTGCTCGTTCGTTTTGAAATGTTGGTACTTTTGTCCCTTTTCACGTGGAATGTCCCATTAAATTTCCTGAGCCTAATTATTAGTCATAATAATGATTAATTAATAATAATTAAGTTAATGCCTGTTCTTTTTGTTGCCATTGTTATGATGATGAATGACATAAAAAATGAATGGGAAAAGCGGACCATTCTAGTTTCTTGAGTACTCTGTAACATGAGTCACATTCTCTGTAACGTGAGTCACGAAGAAATTACCGAATTAAAAGACTCTATGAAAAGATTTTAGAGTTTATATGCTATGATACATATCCTTCATCTTTTGCCTAAATGACAGCGAAGTACTATCTAAATACAATTAAAAATAGAGCAGGATAAATTTACGGAAGATCTACACATGGAAATCGTGTCCTTTTATTGTAACACGAGTCGCGAAAACTTTTCTTTCCATTTTCTCCCAATTAGTATAACTTAAAAAAAATTCGCAGCATTATATCACACAAAAGCTCAATGCCTGCAATCGTTATGCCTTAAAGCACGATCTGAAAATGAAAATTCAGAAGGCATGGTGGAATTAACTTCTGATGATGTTGTGCTTTTGTAACATGAGTCAAGATGGAATTACTCATTTAGAAAAGAATTATTTCGAGATATTTCCTTTAGGGGCATACTTTTGGGGGAGACATTTTCCATTAAATTTATTGTTCCAGTAATGATGCAGATATAGAGCACTGAAATTCCGTTAAGATAATCTCGAAAAGATTATTCCAAGGAAATTTATGCATTTTTTGTTCCATTTCAACGCGGCAGAAACATATATTTTTTTACAGCATATTTCAAAGAAATGTTTACCCTGAAACGACTCGAGCGGGTATAGACAGCTAAAATGCCATGCAGAAGTACCTCTCGGTACGAAATCTCCACAAAAGATCTCCGTTTGTCAGTTTCCGAATGACGTCACATAACGGGAAATAACTTGACAAAGCAATAAATATCCCTATGACCCCAGGAGCTTTACCAGATTGGTCAAAATGGATATTTGAAATTATTGGGTTGGAAAGAAAGTCTTGCAACACTTTCTAAAACTATTTATGAAAATTTTCAAAGGAATGATGGACGGGGCTTTGCATTTGTATATGCTGGAAAAAAATATATGTTTCTGCCGACATCAGAATCCAACTCCATCGGGCGTCCGGACCGCGGTCTGTCTTCAACGTCGTAGTCTCCAGAAGAGAATTTGGCAAACCATCGTTCTACCGTGCGAAGACTTATGATGTCTCCGCCATAAAATGCGCACACTCGGCGACGAGCTTCCGTAGCTCCGACGCGAGAGTGGAAGTGGATGAGAATGCAGTGACGGAGATGGATCTGCGTTGGCGTGAATTTCGCCATGAGAGATGATGGGATGAGTGAGATACAACAGACTGTCCTTATATACCCATACCTACCACTCGCCAGGAATTGTCTGCCTGGAATTCTTATTAGAACATGTTACATTCAACACCGACAGGACTTTTGCAACAACCTAATATATATATTGTAACACCTAAATAAATCACTGAATGGCCTCCTGTATCCAGAAGTCTGCTCTATTTACGTCTGACGAAATCGGGAAATAACCTATTGCGGACCGTCTCAACACTGCGTACCGCTCACGGATATTTATGTCCAATGTTTATTGGACTCCTTTTGAGTTGCCTAGCCTATGGCCGGAAACGTCATAGACTGGTAGGAATGGAGCTTTACAATACAGTAACTGAGGCTTGGGTCAGAGCGGCGGATAGACAGGTTAAAACATCCGGTTCGCAATTGAATTCCTATAATACCGGGTAAAATTTTCACGTGTTCATTTTGAGTTCTACGAACATCAAACAATATGAAGGATGACTTTAAGCGTAATATAGCTTCTAGCTTTGGTGTTATTTAGTTTCGAATACTTGTATGTTAATAAAAGTCATGGACTAGGTTCCAATCACCGTTACATGTAATAGATGTTTTACCAGTTTCCAAAATTCTTTCCTGCGAGATCTTCCAAAAAGTCTTTTTTGATCCGTAAAGAGTAGTAAGTGTGAATTAAAGAAATTTCTCTTTAATTTCGATGTCTAGTAGGAGGAAACGGTCGTTATTGTCACGAACGATATTATGAACTGTGCGTTGGAAAGAGGACCTCAACAATATTGCAAATACTCTTTAATTACTATAGAAGCTGGAGAAGTACGCTTAGTATCCCCATTCCACCTGATACCAAGGTTCCTCCTCCTTAGTGAAATGAATACAGACAGATAATATCAAACCTCTTGCCGCATGTAGTGGAACACATTGCTTCTCTTTTGCTGTTTAGGTCTCTACAGTACTTCTCTTAGAAAGCATTGGAAAAGTTGCCATTAAAGGTTTTGCTGAAGAATATGCATCAAATAGTTTTTCTCTTTCGTTTTTACTCCTTGAAATATGACAGGGTACCTAACACGGTTTCATCCTTCTTCGCCTTCTCTCCCCTTGAAAGAGACTGAATTAACTATTTGGCAAATATCCCCGAAGGAGAGCGGATTCGTTCCCGACAAAAAGCTCTTGAGGCTATGGATACCCCTTCCCACCTTTTCTTTCACTAGAAATGAAGGAGCTCACCAGACACTTAACGTTCATATCGACTCCAACGACATTTTATATTGCCCTTCGTCCATATTAAATGTTTCCTCTTTTTATGAGACACTACAGCCCGACTCCCGACTCGTCTATATTGAGTCACTCCTTGGTTCGTATTGGGAAATTCTTATCTGCGCCATTCATATTTTGGCGCAGAATAAGGCAGGGTGACCCTTGGTCCGGTCAACTGTACAACTATTATATCGAGCCATTTCTTCATGTGCTACGGCGTCGCCTGTTTTTTTCCTTATGCGCTCCCATGACATTACGTCCTGTGATAGTTTCTGCTTATGCTGATGTCTCTATTTTCATTACTTCTGACCTTGGTTTCAAAATTCTTACAAATTCGTACGAGCTCTATGCTTTAACTCGTTACTGAATGTCAGGAAGACGCAAGATGTATGGTGCGGGTCCTGGCGGACCAGGACAGATAATCCTGGAACTTTCCATTGGCATGATGATGGACTCAAATTTCTAGGGTTCATCTAGGCGTTCGTTCCTTCGAATTGAAAAATTGGGATTTAATTGAAGGAAAATTTAAATCATGCATGAATCGGTGGCGACACATTTCCCATGACATTATCTATCGTGGACCTGTCTTGATTTTGAATCAATTCATCGCAACTAAACTTTTTAGCATGTCTCGCTCCACCTCCTGGATTCCTGTCGAAGATCGAAGGGCAATTTCAGAACATCGTTTGAATAGGAAAACACTGCCTTCATCCAGTATACTTACACAGGCCTCTCATCCAAGTAGATCATGGACTAATATCATTAGAAGCCGGACGATTAGCTTTTCGCCTGAGTCACATAAAGAGCACAGATATGCAAAGCCCAGACCTTGTTCTACTTCCTTCCCTTCTCTCGAGTGTCTCCAATACGTTCAGACGAAGTGTAATATTTTCTCATCCAACGAGAGCATGGAATTATCCTCCTGCACGCACACTCCCTACCAGTCACTTTATGATCTGACCCACGGACGTTCCTGGTTAGACTTGAAATCCACACAGCCTATGAATGTCAGTCAGCCGACCCACAGACAAATTTCCATGGATATGGTGAATATAAGGGAAAAGATTCAACCAAGTGAATATCCTTCTACCTCTAATTTTCCCTTCGATGGCTTAGTATCAACGATGGTTAAGTTTCTCGATCACTTGGCCAAACAAAAAAAAGAACATTCCATGTGGCCAGTCTCTCTCGTACCTTAATATGACCTTGCCCTGTCCCACGTCTTCTCAAAGTTTAATGTAGCATATCCCTTTCATCATCTAGGTCCTCTCATTTGGAGTTGGAGGTATTATTAAAGTCTGTCTTCACCCCAATTAATAAATAAGACAAGCCAACCCGTGGAAGACTTCCACGAACTTCAAGTCGGGCTTTAGCCGGAGGTGTCAAACTGCCGGCCGGTCCGCTAGCAAGTTTCGTCTGGCAGGCAAACTTCTCTTCAATAATTGCTTTGGGAAAGCAAAGACATTGTCAACCCGTTAGCAATTGAAATGCTGGTGCAAAATTTGCTAATATGGATCCAACCACCCCTGAAGGGTTCCATCCTGCCCCCAGTTAATCAAGTTTCACACTCCAAGCCTAGGCTAAACGTGTAGCATCTTCGGGAATTCACGAGTTTAGTCAGCGGCCCTCTCAACTCTCTCCCCGATTGGTGCTTATATTAATAATGAAATATATGTAGAGATTCGGCTTCTGCCTCACGTCTCAATTCCTTCTGATTCTCAGTCTCTTCATTTCTCTTTCTGCTGTATGTTTTTACAATTATAGGTTTTCCCGCCATTTCATACATATACAGTGTCCGAAATATCAGGAATCATTGACTTTAATGCCTTAACCTATGGCCCAGAAAGCTATAGGCTGGTAGGCTTCGCGCGTATTACTAACGCGCTAGGCTTACAAGGCTATGCCCCCCTCTGTAGAAATATCCCGATAGATATACAGTGGCCGTCAAAATTAACGTACCAGAGTTATCTCGAAAGATAGTGGACCTACGCGGCTCAAACGTTTTACATAGGACAGCTGCCCACAAGGGCTGATCTGCCTAAAAAAAATAAGTGACTCTGGCTCGTTACATCCCCGTTATGCGGCTGTTGTTCGTCGGTATGAGGAAAAATGTTACTTTCAATGAAGAATCGCTAGAAGATTATTTTTATGTCGCTCTTCCCTTGCGTCCGAAGCTCTCTTCTGCGCCATCGCAAAGTACAAAAATATCTCAAAGCCGGCGAAGGCCAGATTGCTTAAAATATATCGAGAGACGGGAATGGTAGAGGAGAGAAAAGTGTGATCGCTGGGACTGTCAAACACCTGGGTAAGGTGCATGCTTGGGGCTGCCTCTATGCTGGAGGGATTGGGAACATCTGCACCTTCACCCAGAACCTGGATCTGCTGAAGACCATTTATGAGCGTGCCCTCTTGCCTTCTGCAGCCCCGATTCAATGAAGACTCGGGTACTGCAGGAGGACATTGATCCAAAACACACCTCAAAGCAGGCGACCAAATGGAGGGATGAGAATGGGGTGTTCCATTTGGACTGGCCGTCGCAGTCTCTCGACCTCAACCCCATAAAGAATATGTGGGCTCTCTTGAAGGTCAAAGTGGCGCCCAGAACGATTAAGTAATTAAGGAGGAATGGCAGCATCTGAGTGAAGAATTTGCCAACAAATTGGCAGACTCGATGCCGGGCCGATTACGTGCTGTAGTCGAAAAAGCGCAGGGCGATTTTATTCTGTATGCACTTTCTGTTGATATTGTGACTGATGAGGATGGCATCGGGAGACTCGATTGAATGTCCGGGGTTCGGTGGTAGCACACCTGACCGGCAATCAGAAGGCCCAGGTTCAATTCCCGGCCTTTCCTAGGCTTCTTTCGACCTCTCATGCCCTCCGTCGTCCGTCTCCCACTTCCCCCTCCGTAACAATATTCAACGAGAGAAGTAGGAAAACCTCTTATAAGAGATAACCCTGGCATGTTAATTTTGACGCGTACTGTATAATCCGACGAATGCGAGGTTAACCAATGCATACATTTTCATGCAGGGGCCTAGGCTAAGCATGTAGCATCATCGGGCCTTCACGAGTTTATACAACTCCCTCAACGATCTGCGTAGCAACCACTTGGACAATGTACGTCTTGCGCACCCGCACCCCATCCCCCCCTACTCACGGGGGTGTTCGTGTCTACGGTACGACTTTTTTGGACCCCTAGAAATATCAATATATGGGCGGGGATCTCATCCTCGGCCTCAAGGTATGAAATTGGACTCCAAGTGTGGTACATGGGGACTTTTACACGTCCCTGCGAATAATTCCGTATCGGAGGTGTGAACACCCGGAGGGGGGGCGGCGGAGGCATGCGTAGAATGCCTTTCCCTCCCGTGGTAGTGTTGGGGATGGCATTGACAGGTATAACTGCCTGGGTTCGGTGGTGTATTCGAAGCATACTTGATCGGCAAGCAGTAGGTCCTAGTTTCGATTCCCGCTCGTTACATTGTTTTTTTCGTTCTCTTATGCCATCTGAACTCATCCCCCCCTGGGGCTGTTACGTTATCGAAATAGGTCCTACTGTCGCGAGCCGAAGAGAGTGAGGCGTACACCCCGAGGCAGGCATGAAGGTGTCGCACATGCACTTGCGGACGTACACATGGAGGCCAAAGCATATTATTGAATATGTACTGTGTATACCTAGTCCTGCCATAAATATTGTTACAAAATTTTTTTTGTAATAACTGTTAATATAAAACATACACTGTTTTCGCAAACAGCATCTAATTCCCTACATAATTACCACGTACTAACAAATTACAGAAGCATTATTCGAAATGTCCACCCCTGTCCTTCACAAATGACTTTAAACGATCAGGCCACTCATCGATCGCAGTAGGCACCACGTTCATTGAAATATTGGCTGCTGATTTTGGAAGGGCTCCCTTGAGACTTTCAATATTTGGATTTCTTCTGTGGCAGGCCATCAGCTCCAACTCTCCCCACTCTTTGCTCACAAAAATGCAGCTTGGTGACGTGCTCATAACTCACCCCCCACCAAACCATGACGGAAGCAGGATGGTGACCTCTCTCCACCTTTTGGATAACTTCTACAGCTTCCCGAGAGTCGTACGCATACACTTGGTCAATTTGCCGGTTAAATTTTTATTCAACTGTGAAGATTTTCTCATCAGTAAAGAGGATTTTGTGGTGTCTGTTTTGCGCGTATCTCTGCTGCAACACGACCGATGACACGCTGATCATGACCTCCTGATTTCTGTCAGAGATGGAGTCAGCATGTGTTCTGTGCTTCTTCGGTAAGCACCCATTCTTAGGTCTGAATTAATCAACCGAGACATGCTTCTAGTCGAGACGGCCATTTCCCTGGCCATTGCTTTCTGCTTGCGGAGAAGATTTCGGTGAATCCTGTTGCTAACTGCTTTGATGACTCGTAGTGTTCTGGCAGTGCGTGGACGTCCAAATATAGGGCGGTCTCGTATTCCCTGAATATCATTGTAACGTTTGATAGCTCGGTAAACAAACTGCCTACTGATTCCAAGTGGCTGCAAAGTCTTTAAAATGGTTGCAGGTTTCTGACTCAAATTGTGCAGAGCATTCACTGCTACCTGATTCTCTTTGTCACCCCATTCCATGTTTACTGCACGCAACACGACAGGCAAAATGTTACCAAACAATACGGTGGATAATATACACTGCAGGATTACGAATTACAACATTCTAGCTTCATTTGCTAGTATGCTAGGAACATGTAAATCTTGTAACAGTATTTATGGCAGAACTAGGTATATATAGATAGATGAATCTCCAGACTCCCTCTATATGCCCTTTGTGTCAAGAACAAGGGACACTACTGCATATGTTTTTATATTGCATGTCCTTCTATTCCTTGAGAAAATACAGAAACTGCTTCATAGGTTTTCCCCGGATCTAAATCTTGATGTGGAACTATTTCTTTTCCGCTAGTTCCCATAGAGAGATACTTTCTCGAGTCTTAACAAGGCCATTCCTGACTTTATTCTCACCCTATGCTAGGCCACCATCTATAAAAAATACAAGAAATACATTGGGAAAAAGTAATGTTGATCCTCGACTTTCTTATTCTCCTAATTATTTCCATATTTTCAGAGAGAGACTCCGTACTAGAATCCCGGAGTCATTCCACCTCACATGTGTTCAGGAGAAAAATCCGGATGTATTCAACGGTGCTAGGGGACTGATTGCAGAAACGGAACAACCATCAACTTCTTCATCTGAGATGAATGAGGCCGGAGATGCATTTCTGTATGCTAATCTGGTTGGAACGGTAGCACCCCAACATCGTGCCTCCAGGAGGTCCCAACCCTCCTGGAGGCGGGGACCCGAATCCAGGCTCCAGACCGAGACCTCATCTCACCTCATTGTGAAACCAATGGACAAAGTGGACATCGCTCTGAAATAATAAAAAAATATCTGACACTGTGAAAGATCTGTGATATGATGTGACTCTCTTTTAGGTATTTATATTATGAATGTGTTAATGGTTGAAATTAAATCTTTTATGAAACCTCGCTTCACAACTTTGCTTCACAGAGGGGATGATTTCTCTCCACTTTTTCAACCCTTTAATGTCATAATCTCTTGACTGTTCCCACACGGTCGCACAGGTATTTTTTTTTCACGCACTTCATGTTTTTAAGTGATTGAATTTTTTTCCGTATGGAAGCTTGTTCCTGAAGTGCAGTATCGAGCTTCTCGCTGACATCTGGTAATATCGCCCAAAGTTTGTCTTGAAAAGCTTTCGGACCCATAGTCAACTTCTTCTTACTCGGAAAAGGCCCTGACGACGTAGCTGGCTCTCCTTGCACTAACGTTTCGAAAAACTTACAGCTTCATTCAGGCTTGATTGGAGTCGCTTGTACAGGATGGCCCAAAAGTCGCGCTACCATTGGAAAAATTCATAACAATCTTCCTAATAAGGTTTATCTTTTTTTCTTTCAGATATTAACACTTCAACCCTTGGAAATTTGTTAGGGAGAAATTCAGCACAGCTCAAAGAACCAAAATCGTAGAATTTTATTTTGAAAATCGACGGTCCATTGTGCTCACAGAGAGCATACATGCGTCATTATCAAGTGAGGAATCCGCCCTCTAAATCGGCGATAATCCGTCTAATTCATCGTTTCCAACAACAGGGATCTGTGGTCGACTTGCCACGAGTCGAGAGACCATGTTCCATGCGAACCCCAGAAAACAGCGCTCGTGTTGAGCAAAGCATTGAGCAAGATGCAGCAATGTCGACTCGACGCCGTTCCCGAGAGCTTGGTATCCCCAGGACGTCCTTACAGCGACTGCAAAAGGATTTACACATGTACCCATACAAGGTGCAATTAGTCCAAGAGATAAAGCCGATAGATTACCAGCGACGATGGGATTATGCGGTTCGTTTTCAAGAGGTGGCAAGAAACGACAACGAATTTCTTCACAAATTAATCATGGGTGATAAAGCCCATTTTCACCTGAATGGCTTTGTCAATAAACAAAACAGCAGATTTTGGGGTACGGAAAATCCGAAGGCCATCCATCAGCGTCAATTGCACCCACTCAGAGTCACGGTTTGGTGTGGTGTAACTTCAGAAAAAATAATCGGTCCATACTTCTTCGAGGACGAGAGAGGCAATGCAGTAACGGTGACTGGTGCCCGATACCGCGAAATTTTAGAGCAATTTGTCCGTCCAGCTGTTCAGGACACACCGGAGGTTTGGTGGCAACAAGATGGAGCGACCGCCCATACCGCGAGAGAGACTATGCAGCTCCTGAGAGACATGTTTGGAGAATGATTAATTTCAAGAAATGCCGATTTCAACTGGCCAGCCAATTCGCCCGATTTAACCGCTCCAGATTTTTTTCCTTTGGGGCTACCTGAAGTTACTAAACCCCGCAATATCCAGCAGCTGAAGGAAAACATTCGAACAGAAATTCGTGCACTGGAACCGGACACGCTGATCCATGTCATGGAAAATGCACTGGAAAAGGCACGCGCTTGCGAGGCGGCAAATGGAGGTCATTTGCGTGATATCATCTTCCATAATTAGACCAAAAAATTTTCCGAATGTTATATTGTCATATACAGAAACATGATTTCATTTAATAAAGAAATAAAAATGTTATTCAGTTTTTAAATGGTAGCACGACTTTTGGGCCACCCTGTAGTTAGTGACGGACAGGAGTCAACCCTCCATCAAGGTGTGGAACACTATCTTTAATTTCCTTGGCATGGGTCATTACACTCCCAACGTTACATGTTTCGACGGAGCAAGAGCTTAGTTGACAACACTCCTCGAAAGCCAAAACCGAACTCGGGCAGGAATGTTTTGCCAGTGCCTCCTGGTTCATCGATGAAGAAACAGCGATGCACATCCCGTTCCGAAATTTCATGCGCTGCTGCATTTCAACCGCTTCAATCGCATCGTTAACGGAGGGTTGAGCTTACGCTGGTTCCTGATTTTCATTTAGCGGAGGAACGACAACAAGAAGTTTGCAGACTGATCGCAGCTAGGTGATAGACCTCAGCGGGTATTTAAAACCGGTATGAACTGTTACAGGGAGCATCACCAATCTTTGCATCGAAGAAAGGAAACGCCTTTGCGCTGTTGCATTGCCTGATAAAATCGCGAACGTTGCGAGCGTTTGCATCTTCCCCCATCAAAAGCTTCTTAAACCCTGGCGGATACTTCAATCAATGGATACGTATGGAACACCTTACCATTACATCACCTGTTGCGAAGTTTGTCTTTCCGCTTCGAAATGAACAGCCGGGCACTTCTCAACAAAGCATTCACATTCATCAGGCCGAGATCATGCGGAACTGCTAGAATGCCGTTGGGTGCCCCTGCCAACGCATCTCCAGTACAAGTCTCTGGTTCGAGGCGTAGACATGCTGCTCTCCGCGCAGCGTCAACAGCCTCACGTTCCTCTGCAGTTAACGCAGCCTTAAGCTGCCTCCATTCAGCTCTTATTTTGTCATTGACAAGTTGCAAAGTGGTCAGTGCCGACCTACGCTGCCTTGCCACTTCCTTTCTGCTGGCGCGTCGTACCTACATCCAAATAACACTGGTGGGCAAAATTAAGGTAACATACCATTTTTCGCCAATATTTTAAAAACAATAGCAAATTAGAGGTGAAAATAAATTACTATACGTAATTTTACATATAAACTCTGAATATCCAATCGAAATTGATTTACGTTCATTGAAGCAAGCATTTTAGCGAAGCCTATCAAAATGCGGCCTTTCTTATAGGCTTCATAAGTGACTACGTTCAAGGGATTGCTTCATGACTATCACTTCATAAGAGCGTCAATCCAACGATTTCACTTGCAAATGGCTAGCCATCATCGTTTAGAAGATTCCCTACGGTGGAGGGCTGTAGGAAGACTTGAAGCAGGACAGTCACAGGCTGAAGTGGCAAGATGACTGAATGTGTCGAGAAAGGTGGTGTCGACACTTGGGGAACAATTATCAGGAGGCAAGGACAAGGCCGTCCGAGAGTTACCTCAACCCAAGACGATCGGGAACTCGTTCTAACGGCAAGGCGAAATAGTGCGATGACATCAAGCCAACTGGCTCTCGAGCTATCTCTGGCCTCGGGAAGGACGATTTCGAGGATAGTTGCTCGCAGGCGTAATGAAAGTAGACTTTACGCTAGGAGGCCAGTGGTCTTTGTCCTGCTTACCTCCACCCATCGGAGAGCCAGTCTCATTTGGTGTCGCCAACATGTCACTTGGAGTCCGGAGCAATGGGATCTGATGAGTCTCGTTACAGCCTGCAGCCAGATTCCAGACGTCATTTGATCTGGAGAGAGCGAGGAACCCGATACCATCCCTCAAATATTAGAGAACGGGATTGCTATGGTGGTGGTTGTGTGATGGTCTGGGGTGGCATCACCATCAAAGGTCGTACTCCTCTACATGTATTCGATGGAGGCTCCCTAACTGCCCATATGTACCGACAAAAGATCCTAACCCTATGTGCGACTTTTAAGGATTGCCGTTGGCCCTAATTCCCTGTTAATGGGGGCGGGGGTTGTCGTCCATATAGCTCAACTGTTGGAAACCGAAGATATCCTAAGGATGGAGTGGCCAGCGAGGTCGTCGGACCTAAATCCTATCAAATATGTATGGGATGCCCTAGGGAGGCATATTGCAAGCCATCTAACACTTCCAAGGACTCTAGCTCTGGTAGAGGAATGGGATCTGTTGCCTTGCTCGTTGATGGATAATCCAATATTGAGCATGGGACGGCGATGTGAGGCCTGCATTGCCGTCAGAGGCAATCACCATCCATATTGTCTTATTCTAGGCATGTCTATAGGAATATGTACTTTTCTTTCAATGATGTAATTGTCATAAATTTGTTATTACTAGTCCGAAGTTTCTCCTTCTTCATATACTTATGTGTAACGAGAAATAATATCTCTGTGCAAATTTTCATTTTTATACCTTGAAGAACAAAATCGCAATTCCGGTTTCCTGGTTGTTGCCTTCATTTTTTCCTCCTTTGTATTTACCTGTTTAGTCCTTTTAATGCCCTGGGAACGATATAGTCTATGACACCTATGGATCGGCCGAGTTACACCAACAGGTTTGATTCAACCCATCTCACCTATGACCTGATATGGCATAGGATCCTCAGCCTAACAGCCGCATGGACGAACCACGAAACGCGCATAGCCTGCGACCCAAGAGGCCGAAGGATTTAGTAGGCCTACCGGCTACACGAATCAGGAAATGCGCCAAGCCTATGACCTGAAGAGGCAGAGCACTGTAGACCAATGGGCTCCTCGCGCCACGGAATACCATAGACTCAGAGTATTTTATTATACTGTATCAGACTAGCGGCGTGAGGCAGTAATTGCGGCTTTCTACCCGTACGTATATCAGGTTGTGGAAAAAGTATTGTCGGTTTTTTTACCGCAACTTTGGAGGCCCATATCTCGTCACAGAATCAACTTTCTTCATCGAAGTAAAAACCATCCGATTCAACAACCTTTTCCCAACGGTCGACCAGTTTTTTGATCCCGGACTTGAAGAATTCGGGGTCTCTGGACGCGACTTCATTAAACTTCTTTTCGACTTAACCCTGTTTGGTGAAGCGCTTCTGCAAGAACCGCAAGAAATTGTCTAGGGACTAGAAGAAGTGGTAATCAGTGGGGTCGACATGAGTAAACAAAAACGGAAGGAACCATGAAAGATCAAGAAACGGGACACACGTGCGAACGAAGCAGAAAGTTGATATCGTAATGATAAAATAATAGTCCTGATGAACGGATTTGACGAAAGAAGAAGTGCTTTTTCAAAGACCACATCGTCGGTAACGGTGCCAGCTTCAGTTTCGCCCTGCATCGGTCCATCGATAACTTTAATCGTCAGCAAATACTCAGAGCGAACTCGCGAGCAGGCAATGTACAAATGCCATGCATGGATCCTGGCTCCGTAATAATCCGACTTGCTCATATGTCTGCCCCTGAGACTTGATTATAGCCGTACCGTAGGTAAGCTCGTTAAGGAATTGACGTTGGCAAAGATGGAACGGTATTCTGACTTGGGTTGACGTGTCCAGTGAAACGCTAGGCAGCAAATGAACGCAGCCACTCGGCGCACTCGTCATCACCTCGACTACTATGGGTGTTCAAATGAAACGGGGACTCAGTCCCCTATCCAAGTATGAGAGTAGACTATGAGTAACAACCATTACCCCCTCTTAATTTGACCCCAACTAACAACCAAAAGTAACAACTATTACCCCCTTTTCATTTGACGCACCTAGTAATAAGACATTTGCGTTCAGGTCTTTCACGATCATAGGTGTGTCCTTGCAAATGTCGTTCTCAATCATAAGACCGTACAGCTCCAATTTTTAGGAGTAAGGCGTGCGGAAAGGGACTCCGAGCATTTAGATTGTTGAAGAATTTCAAACGGAAAGGTGGCCTGCCGATCGGCGTCCTAACCACCATGATCGTCCTTTACAATGTCGATACTGTGATGTGTCCGCAATTCGCTTTCCAATCGGGACAAGTCTTCGTTGACTAAACAGGAGGGCTCATTCTATGGACGCAGAATGAGTGCGTTTGCTTGCTCAGTTCGGCATCGCAGACCTTACGTAGCTGCCCAAACAGCTCGTTCACCATGTTATCGAAGATACAATCGCCCGGTAAACACACGAAGAGCTCACTGATGGATCGCCCTGTACTCGTAAAAACGTTTCACTGCCCACATCGAGCAAAGAGAATTTCGTTTGCAGCAGCGCGCATGTTTTCTCTCAAACGATTCGCTTGGAACTATGGCCACAACGGGCTCATTTCCACGCAAGTCTCAATATTTTAACCGCGAGATGCTTTGCGGACGCCTGGCAACACTTGGTGAATGTTACCGCCCAGCACATCTACTTTCCCACCGAGTCGGTCATTGTCCATCTAGTCTCGCAACGCCCGTTCCAGCGCTGCCAAGCCCTTCGGCGATCGCCACCGGCGCTTCATACAAAATGATAACGTCGGTAGCTTGAATCATCGGAGTTTTGCGTGATGAACGACGTGTTTTATGCGTGAGCAGATCCAATGGCAAGTCGAAAGCTTGCGACACGGCGTCCCACCAGGCAGCAAAATTGCAGAAGTACCAGTCGGCATGCAATACTCAAAACATTGTTTACTTCACTGCAGTATGTGAATTCGTGTAGTGTACAGGAATTTTTTGCCAGTGTCACCTGCTTTATCGATGATAAACGGCGACGCACTTCCCGTTCCGAACTTTCATGCGCCGCTGCATTTGAATCATTTCATCTGTATCGTAAACGCAGAGTTAATTATACGTTATTTGCTGATTGATTAAGCGAAGAAACGACATTACCAAATGGACCAAATCAGTCTTGGTCGAGCGTTCGTAGCGTGAGGACGTGTTGGAGGATACTCTCGAGGTTCTGTCAGCTAAGTCGTGAGTTAGTTGTTACCTGGCTACTTTGTAGCAGTATTCATAAGTTTTCTGATAGCTACCTCCAACTTCACATTAGATCAGTATCAATCAGCTTAATTACTTTAAGTATTAGCTCATTACTCGTAGTATTCCTTTTACTACAAGGACTAGGACAGTACAGTCTTACCGGGTTACAACTAGTGTGAAGTACTGCAAAGTATAAGTCTAAAGCAGTAGGAGTGTCAATAGGGATCAATAACATTAA
>CAJPEV010001216.1:20690-73426 GCA_905338385.1 Darwinula stevensoni
GATATTCGGCACGTGATATCGAAATGGGCGAAATCGCCTCTTGATATCACTAACTCTCCTGACTCCTGACTCCTGATGTAGACGGATGGTAGTCAAATGATAGACCTAGCAGGATGTTTTGAAGCAGTAAGGACCATTACCGGCAATGTCAGCAATCATTGAACCAAATGGAAGCAAGCACGTTTGCGCTGTAGGACTGACTGTTAAAATACGCGAGTGTTTTCAACTCTGGAAAAAACTCTAATGCGACCCAATGGATGATCACAAACATGATCATGAAAACAACCTTGCTAAGTTTGCCTTACTCCGCTTCGATATGAAAAGTCAGGCAGTGCTCAACAGAGCATTTCGCATTCATAGGGTCGTGATCATGCGAAACGGCATGAATTACATAGGGCGTCCTAGCCAACGCAACTTGAGTGTGGTTAAAGGTTCGACGCGTACCCGTGCTGCTCTTCTGCAGCTAGACTTTAATATATTAAAGTTACCCATCCGTCAATGCAGACCTACGCAGCCTCGCCGCTTCTCTTACGAGGGCGCATCGCATCATATGTTGTTCAGCTGTTTAACCCATCCGATGAAGCCTAAGTCCTGGCTTGTAGACCTAATAGGGGTATGGACGAATCACAAAACGCGCTAGCCTATGACATGGAAAGGAAAACGCTTGTAGGCCCATCGGCTACTAAGCCTCTGATCTGAAGTAGCAAAGGCCTAAAGGTGTGTGACGCATGAGGTTGGTATCGAGGGGCACGACTGAAAGTCCCGGGTTCGGTGGTGTAGTGGTAGCTCGGCAATCAGGAAGCCCGGGTTCAAGTCCCGTCCATTCTCCCTCCCTCCCTTCGCGCTTTCTGTTCCCATTAGTACCATAATAGATTCCTGTTCTTGTTTCATTGTTCCAATTATACCTACGTGAGGCAGCTCGCGGACGAAAAGTGTGATTAGTCTGACACTTGATTATCATGAACAAGAATCCCTTGTGGTATTGTGAGCAACAGAAGCACGATAGGCGTGTTTGGGCTTTGTCTCTGAGGAGTCTCCGACGCAGTCTTGAATCTTTAGGGGCTTCCGAACGGTAAAGGAAACAAAGGAAGGAAAGCCACTTAAATCGCGTGGTATCTGCCCGATCCTGTGGATTCGTGGGAAAGGAGCCTGAAGCCTTGCCAGCATTTCCCTGGACGCACCTGCAGGTGAGGAATGCAGACGGTCACCATATGCGAAAGTTGTAGCTATTTTTTTTTCTCATGTGTATAGTTTCCTTTGCGACCCATGTCATTTCCAGGTGAATAGCATGCTTTGTTTTTGACGTATTATTAATAAAGGCCATTTTAAATTCCAATTTCCACGAATCTCGTAACGCGACAGACACGATTCAAAACGCATTGCTCGAATCATCGATTCCCAACTTGGACACCCATAAGCCGGAAGACGAGAATGATTCGACCCACGATCAACGTCTTTCCGACGGCCCATAGGCCGATCTCTATGTTCCATGGAAACGGGATCAAGGAGATGAATGATGTGAATCTACTTCGTTCTCCCTGAAATAAATACATTTAATGGACTCTTTTTTTTCCCGAAAGAAAAATGCTAAATCATATTGAATTCCTTCGAGAAAGCAATGAAAGGCTTGAATCGGAGAAAGAAGGCGGAATCTCCAAGACACCTGTTGCTTTGAAAAGTAACACATTGCGTACCGGACATTTTACCCCGTCGATCCGCCGCTCTGACCTAAGCCTCAGATACCTTAGCCCAAAGCTCGATGCCTACAAGGCTATGACTTTTTCGGAGATAGGCTGGGCAAAAGGACTCAAAAACGGAGATCTTCGTGAGCGGTAAGCCAAGCTTTAAGGTAAGGTTATCACGGAGCGAGAAACGATGAAGTCGAAGCTAAAAAGACTTACTCTCGATCTCTCCAACAATTCCTAAAGACGTGTCAGTTTCCGAGCTTGGTCCCGCCCGTACCTCTTGCATGGAGATTAATTATACTATAAAATCCGTGAGGTGATATATGGAATTGGGATGGCTGGCACTTTCTGGGATCCGTATGGTGGGAAACTCGTGATGGAGATTGATACAGAACACGTATGGAAGGGGGTTGGAAGACTATTAGAAGACAGATGTGTATCTCACAAGGAAAGGGGGAAAGACAAGGTCGTGTCCTTGAGATTAGAAGGGGGTGGGGGGGAATGGGTGTGTTGGGGGAGTGGCAAGGAAGGGTTTAAAAGCCATTGGGATCCCGGTAGGAAATCACAGAGCTTCCTCGGGTGCCTTCCTCGATCGTCCGTTCTTGGGTGAGTCCATGCTTGCATTGTTATGTTGTATAGTGAAGTGTTCGTTTCAGTGATTCCATTCGATACACCATTGGTAATTATGTGTTTTGATTCGTGCAGGTGAAAACAGATCGGCGGAAGAAAACCGGCGATGTTTCTGCCATAGACCCGTAGCATATGTCCTGAAGCTGTCCCATCGCCTCAATAGCTAGACGGCGTGAAGGAGATTCAAGTTGATTTTGTTAATTAAAAAACGTCGAAAAAAATTTTTTGCAAATATTTGAATCGTGAAAGGAGGCAATACACGAGTCCAAAGCAACGAAAACTTCTACTCGGGATGGATATTGTGAGCCAGTGGTTTCGGTACCCTCTCCCAGGAGGGTTGGTCTTGTGGTATTTCCCATCATCCAGATTTTGCGCATTGTTCCACTACTTACTATATCTTGTTCTAAGTTCGTGCTTTTTTTCAGTCCTTTCTATCGGTCCCCAATTGTTTTAATAGTTGTTCTTTAGAGATCCATTCATTGCCGCAAAGCGTGTGGAAGGATAGCATATTCGTTTCTGGAGGCTCCTTTCCACGAAGAAAACAGCTTTTTCGTTTCTATATCGTGCCATAAGTTAAGAAAGGAAGTACGGTATTTCTGGCGTTTCAAGAACTCCATCTTAGGCGATGAAAGTTAAACCTCGAAGTATTTTCCGGACAAGTGAAACGGTCCAGGTATTGACGGCGTGTTCCGAGAGAAGCATAAGGAATAATAGTTTTTGTGATGGATGCGAGCCCATGCATGTGAAGGACGTTTCCGGCTGTGGAACTCGTTCCAAACGTCTGTCTTGAAATGGTTAGAATAAACTTGCAATCGCTCCTGAATTTCATCTCTGTATTCATGATTATTATCCCCGTCGAGAGAGGTTTCTAAATCCTCATCACTTCCGATGAGGTAATTCGTTGGACAAAGTGGTCATTCTCCAGTGCAGTCCAATTTCTAACTCATCGGATTGAGGCATGTTTACATCAAATGTAACGAGACGATAATCGTCCTCGATTCGAGGAAATCGACACGTAGTGATAGCTATTTCAAAACTCCTCTTTAGGAAGAGTAAGAAAGGGAAGAAGGTTCCTGAAACCTCACTTCCATTAGAAGAAAATGAACTAGTATGCATATGAAGTCTCCATTCGTTGAGGAGAAACATCCTGTAAATAGGAAAATTCGTTTCTTGCAGGAAAAACAATTGGAAAGCAAAATGGTTGAGAAAAGTAATAATTTTGAAACGCTTGGCAGTGAAAGTGCCACGGATATTCCAACTGCAAATTTCCTTACTTATTTTTTTGGAGGCAAATGCTGTCAATGGCTTCCTCGTTTTCTTTTTTAGACTGATGGGCCACTCGAAGAACATTTTATCTGAGGAGGCAACTCGGTGGACATATGCCCGATGGATCGCTGCTGTGAGGGTGAGGGGAACAATCGATTTCTTAGCACGTTTCGCATCCTCAGGAAAACATGAAATCCTGTAGAAGATGGATCCAGAGGGGAAAGAGCTTCGAGTTCAGCGGGTTCAAGTGTGGAGGGGGAGAGTCGCGGTTTGGAGAGTATCAACGTCTACGTCGGGGAGAGCGGTACCCTTCAGTTTATTATATTTCCCAAGGAAACGGGATGAGTCATGAGATTCGCTTGGTGGACGGGAGTTGCGTGGTACAGGACGGGTCTTAGCGCCATTGGGAAGAGAGGGACAAAACCGATGAAGGATCGCTCGAATCCAGTAGGGAAGACGCGTTTGCATCGGGACTAGAGTTGGAACGATCTCGATGGTGCCCGAGGAGTCCATCGCGTTCGCAAATTGGAACGAAATGGAGTCATTGTCGTTACTACACGATTGAAACTCCATAGACGCCATAGGTTCCGTTGGCTTAGGCGACGAATTTTCAACAGGGTCATTGTCCTTGTATTCAGATGCTTCAGTAGGAGTAACATTCGGTATCGTGGAGGGGCCTGGAAGAGAGACGTCATGAGTCAAGACACTCGGAGTAGACATTTTGCTTTTCATGTGTCCAAAAGGGGGACAGTGGTGATGTCATCCAGGCTCAAGAAAATTGTATAATTCTGGCCGAGATCGGGACGGAATGAGGAACTGCGTTTACGTAGGCAATTTGCATGAAAATGGAGCGTCGGAAGGATTTTACTTATTGCAAAGACGGAGCAAATTGTCTGCCCGCATTGCTACTCATTTCTTTAATGGCAAAGGTTTCTTTTTCGGATTTCTATTAGTTTCTCTGTTTATAATTATAATTCATTAAGTAATTGCAGAAGTTCTTTCACCCTCGTTCAAAATTCGGTTCATTGCTACTCTGAACATTTTCCATGTATTTATATATCTTCGGATCTCGTGTAGGTCGTGTAGATATGAAGAGATGTATGTAGAAGCCAACGATACAATATAATTTTGATTCCCAACGTTTCGGTGAAACACAACTTTTTCAAGGGAAATAGGAGAATAGACCTGTTAGCCACATTATTTGGTCAGGTTAAGGAGTCACTCGAGGTTGGAAAGAAGGGATAGGAAGATAGAAATCCGATGTCCTTGTTCAATCCTCTCGTATGGGTCTTCCATTTGATGTGAACTAGTTCACAGAGCCTTCGATCCTTTCCATTCTTGAATTTGGAACCTCCAGACACGATGTCAACCCTCAAGGCAGACAAGGTATGGGGTTGTGCAGCAAAATGTTGAGCCACACCTAGTTCTGGAACATTTCTGCGAATCGAGCTCTTACGATTATTGAAACGCAGTCTGAAAGTAGTTCCCGCCTCTCCCACGGATCGTACTTGGCATCTTTTGCAATCGGTGGTGCAACATTGCATGAGTCACAGTTGTACTCTGCCATCTTTGTTCTGGAAATGAGGGCAAATTTGGCGTCGCGGTTTTCTGCAAGGAGATCCGCCTTTCTTGATGTTCTTTCGGTCTGGATGGGAGGCATTCACGAGAAGTTTCCGCAAGTTGTTCGGTTGGCGGAAGGTCGTTAGTGGAAGATGAGAAAATATTAAAAATAAGATATCTTGTATCGTTTGCTTCTACATACGCCCTCATCTCTTCGTTATATGTATATATAATATGTGCAAAGTGAAGAGATTCCCTCGAAAAACAATCTGGGACAGACGAGATACTGCGAGCGATGAATCGACTCACACAGACATCAAGGCAAAATGTATGGAGGTATAAACATAGGATGTCCATCCGCAGCAGACCCCTAGCCTAAGTGGACTGAAACAACTGAAGAACTGCGAAGAAGCCACAAAAAAAAAGAGAAAGAAAGCGAAATTAGCCTGAAGTGCTACCAAGCCAGTGGCAGGAGTCTCATATGGTAGTGCCATCAGCTTGCGGTGCAGCTTCACCCTTTTCGACATCTCCGCACTAGGAATGAAAAAGATTAAGAGGAACAGTTTCTGCCCGAACAGAGAGCAGATGAGGGCGTCCACAGCTTAAGTCTCTCTCACATTCACCACAAAATCACAAATCATTAGCTGATCAAGGTCCGCACCTATGCTACTCATTAGCAGCCATTGTATTGTGTTCTATGAATGTGGAGATGGCGATGCTCAGGTAACCAACATCCCACTCAATGTTGCGCAGGAAGAAGTTTTTCCTAGTGCGGCGATCCGTGCCGGAAGGGTCTCACCACGTCCAAAGACTCATAAGAGAAAGATCGGCAAAGGAGAAACCGATAGACTAATATGCCTCACTAGTATAGGATTTTTGGATGTGCTGCAATCCAAGCCTACGTATGCCCGCCTTCAAGAAGTATAGGCTGGAAGTAAAACCTGTCCCCTGTGGAAAAAAGACCAAGAAAAATGAGAGCAGAAGCAAAAGCAACAGAAAATGAAGCAGAGAAAGCTATTGAGTGAGAAGACCAGGATCTTGGAAAGTGAGGTGATCAGAACAAGAATAGGAATGGCAAAGGATGCTTTTAGCAAGAGAAAGGAGTTATTAACAAAGAGGTAAAGAAAAAGATAGTGAAGGCAGTGGTGTGGCGTTATATGGGTCCGAAGCATGGACTTTGAGGAAGGAAGACATCAGAAGGCTTTTGAAATGTGGGTGTGGAGAAGGATGGAGAGAATAAGATGGATACATCGAAGAAGTAATGGGGAAAAAAGAGGACCAATGAAAATGATTGCGAGAAGAAAGAAGAATTGGATTGGACACATTCTACGCGGAGAAGGATTGTTGAAGGAAGTGATAGAAGGAAGAATGGAAGGGAAAATACGTAGAGGAAGGAAAAGAATTGGCATGCTGGAGGAACTGAAGGAAGGGTCGTTTGTGAAAGTGAAGAGAAAGACGGAGAACAGATTGGAATGGAGAAGATGGATGCCTAGGACTTGCCAATAGGCAGAATATTTAAGAAGGCCATGTTAGTTGAATAATTACTGCCCCTTGGTATGCCGACTACTTGTCGGAAGATTCTATTTCCAACTCGAATGTATGATAGTTGAAGTCCAAGCTTTCCCTCAATAAGTCTGAAAAGTATTCTTTGCCAATATACTCTTGTATGCCCATGCAGCAACCAATAGGTAGGAATCTCTCGAAGAGAGCTACGAGATTTTCATGAAGTAACTTCAGGGGGATCTTGGTGTACAGGGTCGTAAAATCCCATGATCGGATGATATTTGCTTTCCCCACTGTATTGATGTTTTTCACAGCATCCAGAACAGCTTCGCTGTTCTTTATGATCCACGACTCGTGTTCCCTGACAAATTCGTTCTACCTCTTCCATGAGGCGATTCAAGATCTCATTTACCTTTATTGAGAGGTTTCCTACACAGGTATTAACAGAGCTGGTAATGAAGCGGAATTTCACTGGATCTTTGTGAAGTTTTGGATTGGCAAATAAAAAGGGAATCTTTGTAGATTTTGAATCAATTTTTATGTTGTAACTTGAACAGGCACTTGCTGTTCCACATGCTGTTCTTGAAATGTTGGGCTGTTCAAAATCTCTTTCTTAAGAAGCTGGCCGTACATGCGTTGGCAAACGAAAGCAAAATTGTTGCTTCATCGACGGTTACTATGACAAAATGCTAATGAATTCCCTTCAGAAGCTCTCGGAATTTTCTATAAGAAAAACCTAAGGAGCCTCTTTTATATTCTAGCTGCCAGTTGTTGATGTTTTCTTTGAGGGCTTGCAATGCCTTCGTTCTCCAGGGAATAAAAGCAGAGGCAGGTGTTTTTGTTTGAAAGGAAATTCGTGATATATATGAGTGAACATCAGTTGTTATTTGCACAAAAAATTGATCTTTGTCTAGCTTTCGATTGAAACGATATTTTGCCCCATTGGCAAATATCTTCAAAAGCATGTTGTTTTCCAATATCTCCAATTTCCATTTCCATTTCCAATATCTCGCCCGTGGGGGTCATTGACAAATTTTCTGTACTTGAGTTCATAGCAGACACAGGGAAGGGCATCCTCGTTTTCAAAATGCAAGCAGGGTCGTGCCCCTAGTTCTTGTTGCTTTCAGAATTAATTGGAATTCATTTTTTATATTCTAAGAGAGATTTCCATGTGTAGGAGTAGGGATACCGGTTGTGTATGTCATGTCACCATGAACAAGTCGTGCGCACCACGACGGGGAGACCTTTACGAATCGACACAATAATTGAGTTCTGAGGGAATTGTTCGTGAGATGGAGAGCGTTCCCTGTGTATCCGGGCTTGATCCATGCAGAAGACACGGGTGAGACCAAGTACGGTCTTAAAGAGAGTAATGGCATTGGGAGGGCTGGCACTCTCGAATCCGTGATGTGTGAAATTCATGGTGGAGATGTATATAAAAGACGGTTGGAAGACATGCGTATCTCAAGGAGAAGGGGAGAGACAAGATCACGTCCTTCAGATCAGGAAGGGGGGAGGATGGGTGTGTGGGGGGAGTGGCAAGGAAGGGTTTAAAAGCCCTTGGGATTCAGAGAAAATTTCGCAGAACTCCCCCTCGGCCTTCTCCCTTTGTCATCTGGCTTTTGGCGAGTTCTTCCTACATTTTTGCTTTGCACATAAGAGTGTGTTATCAGTTGCTTGCGTTCGTAATACTATTGAGAATGATATTTTGTAATTCCTGCAGGTGAAGAATTGGTTGGTGGGGTCTCCTTTGCCATGTAAACGCCGTGCACGTGCTGTAGAAAAGTGAAGCCTTCCCATTGGGCTTATTTGGCCTTGGGGAATCTTCTTCAAGAAGAATGATATCATGGGATATCATGAATGACAGCCACCTGTATTGTGGAATGGGAGAATCTTCTTGCTATCTCTCCTCTTGAGAGTTTTTAATGTGAGTAGAGCTCCGCTTGGAGAGGTAGACGTCTACCTCTCAAAACGACAAAGATGCATTGAACTAGGAAATTGTTCATCCGGCCTAATTTCGATGGCTAAATGGCGTCAGTAACGTCAGGAATGGATATGTTCAAATGGCGTTCGCTAGATGGAACCAGTGACTAGGGGGTTCTGTTCTCATCCCGTTTGCTGGATTGTGCCAGGGGTAATTGGTCATCAGTTCTTATATCGTTCGCTAGATGGCGCCTGGGAGTACGGGGGATCTGATCTTATTTCGTTGGCCATGTCGTCACCGACTCTCCACCGGGAAAAATAACTCTCGATGTTCCTTAACGCAATTTCGAGAAGCATTAAATAGGGACCACAGGGAGATGCTTGTGATCCTAGTGCAGAGTAATGGATGCGTCCGAGTTAAACGAATTAATAAGTGTGGTTTTAAGTACCTTCAATTTGGATGGCTTGCTTCTGATGCGGAAAAAGTGTTCTAGGTGTCTGGAAGTCGACGAGAAAAACGCCGAAACGATTCTGGAATCGGAATCTCATGAATCGCTTTGGGAATCAAGATACGAGAGGCATTTCATAAATTCTACACAATTTCTTTATATTTTATTGGCAATTAATCCAACAGACTATATCTATCGGCCTTCTACATATTCTCCTTCCTTAGCAATGCAGGACTCCCAACGGTGTGGAAGGTTGTGAATGCCAGATAAGGCGCCATCTTTGTTAAGTTGACGAATGCGTCGGGTAACGGCACGAGAAAGTTCTTTCAAGTCTGCAAAATGCGCACCACGCATCTCTTTCAGTTTTGGGGACAGGTCTGGAGGACTCGTATCAGGGGTGTATTTGGGGTGAGGAAGAACTCCCCAACTGTACTTGGCCAATAAATCAGTCACTACTCTACTATCGTGTGACCTGGCATTGTCATTGAGGATGCGAACCCCTTGTTGGTGGAGCGATTGTGGTGCATTTTTCTTCGAAGTTTTGCAAGAATTGGCTTTAATATGCTCTGTACCACTACATTTCATAGGAACACGATCAGTAACAACCACACCGCGACAGTCGTAAGTAAAGATCGTCATCTGCTTAACTTTTGATTGTGAGCGTCGACATTTGTTGGGCCTCGGTGAGTTTGGGCTTTTCCATTGGTTTGATTGGGACTTCGATTCTGGTTCAAAATCACGGATCCAAGTTTCATCAATAGCCAATATTTTGTCCAAAAAGGCTTCCCCTTCTGCTCTGTAACTTTGCAGGAGTTACTGAGGAATGTCACGGCGTGCTGCTTTTTGATCATGAGTGAGCTAATGTGGGACCTACTTGGCTGTCACTTTTCTTTTGTGAAGATGCTGCGTGAGAATGCGAAACACTGGTGTGGCTGATATCCAGTAGCTTGAGAGATTTCCTTACAGGTCATTCGGCGATCCTCTTCAATCACATTGGCCACACGTTGCACAGATTCGTCCGTTATTGCACAAACTGGTCTGCCAGACCTTCGATCGTTCATGGGTGTTCAAATGAAATGGGAACTTTAGTCCCCTACCCTACGCTACCCTTAGACTGAGTATCAGCCATTGCCCCCTTTTCATTTGAACCTCTCTATTAGTATTAAGACATTTGCGTCGGTCTCTCACGACCATAGGCGTGTCGTTGCAAATGTCTTTCCCAATCATAATACTCCGTACACGCATCAGGATGTCTACAATTTTTAGGTTTAGGGCGTGAGGAAAGGGACACAGAGAATTCAGCCGGAAAGGTGGCCTGCGGATCGGCGTCATCACCATCAATTCGTGTCCGCAATTCGCCTTCCGATCGAGACGACACGTCCTCATGAACCAAATTGGAGTGATCATTCTTGGGACAAAGAATGAGTGCGATTTCTTCTTACTTTGGCATCGCAGACCCTATTTCATTGCCCTAACAGCTCGTACACGATATTATCGGAGATACGATCGCCTGGTAATCGCACGAAGAGCTCGGATGGATCGCCTCTACTCGTGGACATGTTTCACTGCCCACATCGAATAAATCATATTTCGTTTGCAGCAGCGCGCGTGTTTTCTGTCAAATGAATCGTTCGGAACGACTGTCACAACGGGCTCATTTTGACTCAAGTCTCAATGATTTAACCGCGAGATGCTTCGCGGACGACTGGCAACAATTGGCGAATGTCGCCACTCGGCACGACTACTTTCCCACCGAATCGGTCATATTGTCAATCGAGTCTCGGAACGCCCGTTCTACCTATGCCTGCGCTTCAGCGGGCGCCGTCGGCGCTTCATCACAAATGATGACGTCGGTAGATCGAATCATCGCCCGATTTTTGCGCGATGGATGACACGTTTAGTATGTGAATATGTGTGGTGTACAGGTATTGTTTGCCGGTGCCAATTGCTCCATCGATAACTAACAGCGACGCACTTCCCTTTCCGAATTTTCATGCGTCGCTGCATTTAAACCACTTCATTCGCATCATTAGAGTTTAGCATACTTTGATTTAGCGGAGGAACGACATTAATAAATAGATGCAGAATGGTCGTAGTCAAATGATAGGCCTAGCCGGATGTTGAAACAGTAAGGACCGTTACCGGTAATGTCAACATTCCTTGCACCAGTAGGAAGCAAACACGTTTGCGCTTTTATACTGCCTGATTAACTCGCGAAAATTGCAAGCGTTTGCATCTTCTTCCATCGACAGCGTTTTCAACTCTGGCGGAAACTCCAATGGGGTCGAATGGAACACCGAAACATGATCATGACAACAACCTTGCCGAAGTTTTCATTTCGAGCGGAGAAAGACAAAATCAAGCAGTGCTCGACAGAGCATTCTACATTCATCGGATCGAGATCGTGGGGGACGGCTGGAATGACGTTGGGCGTCCTAGCCAAGGCAGCGAGAGTATGGGCTTGAAGGTTCCACACGTACGCACGCTACTCCGCGCAGGGTAAAGTCTCATGTTGCCCTGCAATCAATGCAGCTCTCCTCTTGGCAACAATGTCTTCACGTTGCTCACTAGTCAGAGCAAACCTTCGCAGCCTCGCCGCTTCTCCTCCGCGGGCGCATCGCACCCCACTATCTTAACACTTTGCATACCGCTCATGGAGATCTCCGTTTTTGAGTCCTTTCGCGAGTCATTTTGCCTAGTCTATGGCCGAAGAAGTCATAGCCTTGTAGGCATTGAGCTTTAGGCGAAGGCAACTGAAGTTTTAGGTCAGAGCGGCGGATCGACGAAGTAAATTGTGCAGTACGTAGTGGTAATTTGATTAACCTATCCTCCCCCTTGCCAAGATCCTGGAAAGGCACAGGCTTGAAGGCCCTAAAGTTACATGGGCGCAATACGAAACGCCCTTAGCCTAAGACGTTGAAAGGAGAAGGTTTCCAGGCCTGTTGGCTACCTGACCTATGTCGTGGTGGGGTAAAGGCTGTATAGGCCCGAGTCTGCAAGTACCACGATACTGTGATGGATAAGGATGGCATCGAGAGGCTCGACTGAATGTGCAGCGTTCGGTGGTGTAGTGGTAGCACACCTGACCGGCAATCAGGAGGCCCGGGTTCGATTCCCGGTCATTCCTTGGGTTCTTTCGACCTCTCATGCCGTCCGACTCCCGAAGTTCCCCTCCGTAACAATACGCCTTAACGTATTTTAATGTAGTATGGATAGATGGATGGATTGGAGTGTCAAAGTACGAGAAAAATGCAGTCCTAATGTACGTGTATTGGAGAAAGGCAGAACAGTGAGGAAAAGAACAATAATTCCCTCATTTCGTCCAGGAATGAGAAGGGTTTTGACATTGCCGTATGAAAACGACTCTTCCCGTCTGCAAACTTTGCATAATATCATTGCAAGTTTTTCAGTTAAGATATTTCTCCTTGCACGATTTATATGAACATATTGCTATTCTTAATTCCTTCCTTGGAAAGGTACTTCTTCGTTACCTTTCCCTCTTTTGGTTTCTATTCGTCTACCTGTTGCTCTCCTCATTTATAATCCTAATTCATCTTAATTATAATTCATCCAGTAATTACGTAACTGTTCTTCCACCCTGGTTCAGTGCATCTATCCTGAACATGTCCCGAATTACCAAGTTTTTTTTTCTGTTTTTAAGAAAAATGCGAATTACAAATTTCGGAGCTGATCCTTGTTCTAGCTGTCAGAATCTATTGGAATTCATTCTTTTTTTTCTAAGAGAGAATTCCATGTGCAGGAGTGAGTATGCAAGTGGTGTACGAGTCTGTCACGTTACCATGAACATGTCTTGCGCGATTTGTTGTTGAGAATGTGAAGGTGAGCCTTTCACCTTCCAGGCGATTATGGCTCAGTGATCTGGATTGTGGATCTTCGTGAGATTTCTCACTGCACATTAAAAAAATAGCTTAGAAGTAGGGGGAAACAGACACAATATCTAAAGTTAATACCCTGGATAAGTTTACTGCCTCACTGCACCGATCAGGGGGACTTACACGAGACAACACATCGGGGTCAACAGGCCTTGCTAGGACATGAAGGAAGGCTCAATCCATGTGACCGGAAGAGAGAGAGAAAGGGGAGTATTGCATATCATGTATTCTAGGGCCTGATTTTAAGAAAAAGAATTAGGGTTAGTCTGATTTAGTTGAGCCCATGTCGGATCAACTACCAGTGGGTTATAGCATATTTAAGAGACCACTATCTTGTAAAAGTATTCTTAAAGCTGAAAAAATGTATCCATTCTGCTCAGGAGTGAGACCACATATGGCATCACCTAATAACGATTTGAGTCCTTGATCCCAATGTTCATTTAATGACGTTCTCAAAGTGCAACGTTGTCTTCTATATTTATTGCAGTCGAGAAGGATTTATGTGACTGTTTCCTGAGTATGACATTCAGAGCATAAAGGGGAGGTCACTTGGTGCAGCCGATATAAACAAGAATTGATTTTGGCGTATCCAGTTCTGAGTCGACTGAGGACAACTTGCAGTCTTCGGGAATCACCTTCAATATCCCATTCACCTAGGATGGGTGTTATGTCATGGAGGTGTCGTCCCTTAGGGGAGGAGTCCCACAGTCGTTGCCAGGAGCTCCATATGGCCCTCTGAATTTTGCCCGCTAATTCTGAGTGGGTGTAACGAACGTTGACTGGATCAGAGCAGAATTTCGCCTCTTTTGCAAGGCGATCTACCTCTTCATTTCCTTTGATTCCTTTATGGCCAGGGATCCATTGGATTGTAACCAAACACGGGAGGTCTTGAATAATTTCAAGGAATTGCTCCACTAGAAATATGTGAGGGGATGTGATGGCTCTCGAACCAAGTAAGGAAACAACAGAAAGTGAATCAGTAAAAATTACAACTTCACCTTGGGTTTTAGTTTTCTCCACCCAACACAGGCTTTGAAGGATAGCTAGAAATTCGATTACGAAGATTGGGAGATCCTTTCTAACACTAGCTTGACGGGAAACTTGTTTTGTAGGAATCCAAAACGCATAACCTCCATGGCCGTCTCTATCCAAAGATCCGTCAGTATAAATGTGAAGAGCCTGGTTATAACTGGCTATGGTTGCAAGAGCAGCTTGTTCAGTAGAAAATGAATCATTGTATTGTAAAAGAGAAGAGTTAGTTTTGAAAGGAAGTTTTATCCACGGGGGGAACTTCAAGTGGGAATAGAGGGGGGCATGTTGAAGATGTTCTAACTCATAGTTCTTCAACATCCCCGTACTCCATACTGAAAAAGGGGGTTGTTTCCAGTGATCACTCCAGGTAGAGAGATCTTTTGAAATGCATTTTTTAGAAGCGATATGGTCAGGGAAGCTTTGTGTTTTGCTCAGATACATTAGACTCAAATACCTGAAGCGGAGATACAAAGGGGGAATGTTTGTATCTACTTCCAGAGCATTGACTGGAGTAGAGCGGAGAGCGCCAGTGGCTAGACGCAAGGCCGAATTTTGTATCATGTTGAAAGGTTGTAGTGACGTATTAGAGAGGCGTGCTAGGACTTGCGCTCTATACTCCATCTTACTGCGAATGAGACTTTTATGAACGGTAAGAATGGAAAAAAGATCTGCACCCCATGTTGTGGCAGTTATTCTTCTTAACAGATTAAGCCTTCTTTCGCAAGATTGACGCACATATCGGATGTGTTCCTTCCAATTGAGGCGTTCATCAAAATGAATTCCAAGGAAACGTACTGTCGGTTTGCGCTGAAGGAATATCCCTTGAAAATGGGAGATTAGCCGATGCAACGGGAATCTGGTACAATGGGTGAAAACAACGACAGAGGTCTTTTCAGGGGAAAATCGAAAACACCATTTTTCTGCCCATGTCTCAAGTTGGTGAAGAGCAAAAGTCAAGGAGGAGTGGATATTTTCATGATCAGTATCAGTAACCCAGCAAGCTAGATCGTCGGCATACCTACCGGCTTTAATTGGGGGGGAGGGGGGGGGGTCGTTTGTGGAAAGGCGAGAACATCACTTACCATGGTCAAGAATATCATGGGACTCAAGATTGCTCCCTGGGGAACACCGAGATCAATAGCTTTACGGGAAGAGAGGCTGTCCCCTACACGAACTTGGAGGGTTCTATGGTCAAGGAAGTTTCTAAGTGCAGTGCTAGGGCCAGGATGGCACTTTGCCTAGCACTGTGGGTTAAAATGAAAGGCCAGTGGGGAGCTCCATAATTAATCTATTGGCTTGACCTTAAAAAAAGAACCAATAAAATATATGAAAATAAATGAAATAGATAAATAAATAAGCGAAAGACAAAGAACAATGACTCAGGCAATGGCTCAGGCCATAGGCCGGAATGTAACCAAAGTGTAAATGTTTGGCAGGCGCTAGGCCATGTAAAAACACTGGATGAACAGACCAGCCAGATTTGGGAAAACCAGCAAGGGAATGTACAGACCAGCAAGACTTGGGAAAAACCAGCAAGGGAATGTGCAGACCAGCAAGACTTGGGGAAAAAACCAGCAAGGGAATGTGCAGACCAGCAAGACTTGGGGAAAAAACCAGCAAGGGAATGTGCAGACCAGCAAGACTTGGGAGACCAAGCACCACGACGAAACAAGCGCCAACCGGAAGACGGGATCCACTGACACACCCCCAGCTCTGCTGCTCTCTCGTATCAATGTTCAGGTGCCATGTGAGGTAGAGGAGAAGCTTGGGGCAGTTACTGTGTTCATCTATGTCCGTGCTCGATAAACACCACTCCTCCAGTGAAAAACAGGCACAGCACAAAACTTGTTCTCAAAGCCTCTGACTAGCTGGTCTAGTCCCTTTCAGCAACACTGGATGCTGGTCCGGTCGTCTGCTCCTCAGACACGACACTACATAAGCCATCTCAACATGAGACCGTGTATTTGAAATTGAGATTGCAACTTTAATAGCAATGCTTCATGCCACACTAATTCATACGCATTTTCAATACCAAAAAAGGCTCCTACTGACATGCCGCGCAACGCAAATCTTATTTTAATAACTTGTTCCAGACGAATAATATTGTCACATGTACTATGTAATTACGAAATCCGCACTGTTGCTCTGCAAGAAGCTGATTAGAGCTAAGCCACCATCGTAACCTGTGATCCACCATACGCTCTAATAATTTACCAATACAGGGGAGAAGTGAGATTGGTCTGTAAGAGTCTGGGGATTCTTTAGTTTTACCTGGTTTGAGAATAGGGATAACCACCGCTTCTTTCCAGTAATTCGGGAAAGCACCTTCTTTCCAACACCTATTAAACAATTTCAATAATGTAACTCTGCAAGGAGGAGGTAGGAACTGCAACATCTTGTTGTGGATCCTGTCCCCTCCAGGAGCTGTGGATTTTAACTTTGCTAGAGCTTCGTCGAGTTCCACCAGGGTGAACTCCGCATCAAGTGGGTGAGAATCGAGCTAACGAAGTTGCGAGTCGTAGATTGGACTCTTTTCTTTCATTATATTTTGGGCAGTCTGGGAGAGGTTTGAAGCACTACTTCTCGCCTGAAATGTTTCTACCAGACATTCGGCAACATCCTCAGGATTGGAGGAACAGTATTTTCTCCAAGAATTTCTTTTGGCTGTTTTGTTAGTTCTCTGAGTTCTCGCAGACGCTAAAGCCAACCAATCTTGTGGCAATCTAGTCTTGCGAGCAATATTTAATGTACGGCGTCTTTCAGTAACTGCCAGACTACAATCAATATTCCACCAGGGAGCGTATTTCGTGTAATTAGGAAGTCCCTTTGATCGTGGAATAGTAAGCTCCGCAGCTTCCAATATAGTTTTCTGGGCCTCTTCTACTGCCTCAGAAAGAGAGAGTCCAAGTCTACATTTGTTATTTTAAGAACTTTTGATTGATATTTTGGCCAGTCCGCGCGTTTCATAATCCATCGAGGTGGAGATCCTACAGGTACTATATTCTCTTTAATCCATTCAATAATTATTGGGAAATGGTCTCTACCACTGTGCTCACAGACAGACCATTTGGCTGAGATGTTATCGAAGTGTTGTGAGTTCAATGAAAGATCAAGGGCTGATTCTGTTTTTCCATGGGGATCCACTCTCGTAGGAGAGCCATCATTCAGAATATTAAGTCCGTTTCCTTCTATCCAACTAAGAAAGGTATATCCGTTTCGTGAGCAGCCCCAAATTTTATTATGACAGTTAAAATCGCCAACCAATACAAATTTTTTACTGATCAAGTATATAGGGTTTAAAATGGTCTCAAGTTCATCAATCGGACACGGTCCAGGTCGATTATATAAAGAGATAATAACTACAGCTCCACGAGGAGATTTCCGTCAATACACCCATAGATTCTACTTGATTGGTGTCCGGGGTGGGAATAGGAAGAAATTGTATCGATCTGTGCACTACTATAGCTACTCCTCCCCTACCGTCCTGTCTGTCTTTTCGGATAATATGATAATCTCTACAAGTGAACTCATCTGAATTTTTTAGGAAGGTTTCTTGAAGGCATGCTACCTGTGGGTTATGTGATCTCAATATTTCATAGAATTCTTCTTTTCTGGTTCTTAAGCCCCGAACGTTCCATTGTAAAATTTTGAGTGGCTGGGGTCTACGAGTTTTAGATGCTGCGATGTTTGAGTTGATCGTGTAACGAATCTGGATCTACTGTTACATTTAGCCATCGGCGCGCTGCATTAGTGACAATTTTAATTCCAGTGCTTCTTTTGTTTGGAGTGTCTAAATGAATGACGAGTATAGCGTTCAAAATTTCCGTGATGAATGCCAAGAAAGTTGTCTCAGAGTTCTTTTTTTTGCGCAACATATGAGGACGACCCCGTATCTGGAGAATGAATTTCGCTTGCCTGTCTGTGGGAGTAATGGGACGAAAAACCGGAGCTGGCAAACCTTTGTTCGCGGGTAGAAGCATAGACTCAGTCATCAATTTTCAGAGGATTAACTCGGGACAGTGGGGAATCTGAAATTCCAGATGACAACGAAATGCGGGTAGGCTTGCCTAGACCCAGAGTATTGTCAGCATAAAAGTTCGCAAAGGGGCTTGGGACAGATAGTTCGGGGGAGCTGTGTGGGACTTTCAGCCTGGCTGGTTCGAGAACTTCCTTTTTTTTTCCTTATAACTCCGAGACTGTCTGTCTCGTACTCCATTTCATCAGACTGTAGCATAGGTGTAGACCTCTGCATTAGATGAAAGTTAGGGCGAGTACTAGACTCAACCCTAACGTAGGATATATAATTTACACTAACTTAAAATGAGTTGAAGAAAGGAAAAGAAGGAACTGATTATTAACAGATGAGGTTAGGGGAAAGACCACTCTGAGAGCCACCCAGAAACAAGAGAGAGAAGCGGACAACCGTCCTTCACCGAAGCTACAGGGGGAATCGTCTTGCGCGAGACAATGGGAAGACCTTTACAAGTTGGCGTACAATAAAGGAGCTCCAAGGGAATTGTGGAAGAGATGAAGAGCGTTACCTGGGTGTCGACGCTCGGTCTCGCAAGTACCTCTTGCATGAAGATAACGTTATTAAATTTGTGAGGAGAGATATGGAATTGGGAAGGCTGGCACTTTCTGGGATCCGTGGGGTGTGAAACTATGGAACACGTTTAGAAGGCGCGTGGAAGCAGATGTATATCTCACAAGGAAAGGGGGAGAGACAAGATCGTGTCCTTGAGATCAGGACGGGGTGGGGGAATGGGTGTGTGGGGGGAGTGGCAAGGAAGGGTTTAAAAGCGCTTCGGATTCCGAAAAATTTCAGTGCTTTCGCGGCCGTCGTCTTCTGTCATCTGGCTTTGGGTGAGTTCTTCCTACATTTCCCTTTGTTTATTAATCAGTGTGTCATTTGCTTGCTTTCGAAACCATTGAGAATGATATGTTATGATCCATGCAGGTGAAGAACTAGATGGCGGAAGAAATTTGTGTGGAGCTATGTCCGCGTGCTGTAGAAAGGTGAAGCCTTCCCATGGTGGTTAATTTGGCAACGGGAATCAAGATTAAAAATGTACATAGGGTAACCTTCATGAATATCATCCGTATGCATGCAATCTTCAAGCAGTGTCTTCCTGATCCCTACCTCGTCATGAATTCGCTGAACTAAAAATTCGGCAGATAAGTTGTAATTTCGTTGGCTAAAAGGCATCAGTAACTGTGAGGGTCAAGTTATTCGCTAGATAGCTTCAGAGACAGGGGGGTTCAGTTCTAATGTCGTTGGCTAGGTTGTGCGAGGAAGTGTAGGGTTTTAGTTGTCTCCCTCGCGAAATTGTGCCAGGGGTACTTCACTCGACGCACATTAGAGTGACTACCCCCCCTAATGGTAGAAAGTGAACTGTGCCATTGAAATAATCGTCGGAACGAATGCTGCCACTAGTTGATGCGTGATGGTGGGTACAGCTAGTATAAGGTGTTATGCAATTTCAGTCTACAATGTAATAACCATTATTGTCTGACATGTTCCCAACGCATGGGTGGTTTCCCAACGCTCGATGCCCTTTGCCCAGAACTCTGGCGATGGCAAAGCGAAGAAACGGCCGACATCATTTTCGAGCTGTGCTCGATCGTCGAAGGCCTTGTCCCGCAGGTGATTCTTGAGGGCCCGGAACGAGTGATAGTCGGAAGGGGCCAAGTCCGGAGATGGGGAGATAGGAGTATAAACTCGAGAAATGCAGTAAATTTCTTACATAAGCACTAATATTCAGCCAGAGAAACTCCCTCAAGGGGTATACCCGAGGCAAGTTCTTGCTTACAAGGAGCAAGCAAGTACAAGAAGCAAACGCACACAAGCATGGACTTTGATTCACTTGCTCGAATCTCTCGAAGACCCATCTACTGCCCACCCCAGCAATAAAAGGGCCTTTTTGTTGCGTTTTGCGGGTCCAGAATCAAATCAAGTTCTTTTTTTAAATGGGGTGAAGCCAAGCACTTAGGTCTCAAGGGAGACCTGCTGCACTGTCACCCAGGAGATATGAAAGTGGCATGGGAAGGAGAGATAAAAGAAGGAAGTTGGAGTTTGTGTAATAATGATTTTCAAAGCTCAATATTGTGGTGTGTTCTATTTAGAGTTCATCATTTCCTTATAGAAAGCGTGGTGCTCTCTCCTACAGGGTAAGGGAACTGAGAGGAGCCTCAAGCCATGACTTCGTTTTCGACTTCGTGCGAAAGATACAAATTCTCCTGGCATTCGTTTCTCCCCGAGACCTAATGAACGAGATAATCCAGTAAACATTTTGATCGATGAATCTGTTAAACATCATTTAAAAGTTACGCTCTTGCCCAACTTCTCCAAGTTATTTAAGAGGGGGAAAGGGTGTTTTTGCTTCACAGGAAAACATGTCAGGTAATTTAAAGTCTTCAGGGTTGAAGTATTTCCATGGAACGGCTTTCCAGGGGGATTCCAACCAATTCGTTCCGAAGCGAAACTCCAGAGGCATTTTGGAAATGACTTTCATATCGACATTCCGCATGTCACGAGAGCGTCGTTTACCTTCATTCTCTGGGAGCCATTCTCCTTAACAATTTAATTTATGCCTGGCTCATCATACTCGTGAGGTCTTTATTTCAAAGAGCAAGTCATCAAATTAGAGGCCAAGAAAATGTGAGGTGTTGAAAACAATTTTTCCTTCTCGGTTCTGGACCCTTATGAAACTTTCCCCTTCTGGATGAATTTCCCCTCCTATGAATCCCCGCCTGGTCCTTCCTGGGACCTGTCCCCCTGTCATCTATCTGCCGTTCAGAACCCCTGTATGCTGCTAGACATTGTGTAAAAGAGGATTCTGGTATGTATCTGTTTACTTTAAATTGCTTTTCACTTCACCGCAGAAGGTGAAGAGGAAAACGAAGGGAACGTGGCAGTTTCGGGTTTTTCAAAAAACATGCATTGTTGCTTCATCACCCGCTTAAATTAGACATTTTTGAAGCTCCTTTGAAATTATCTCATACGCGCATATTCCTCGAAGTCGCTGTGGTACCATTTTCTTTTTTGATGTAGAGATGTCGATGAGAATGTCGAGACCACAGTCGAATGCGCAATCAATATCATACCCGAAAGTTTACCACTGAGTCTTAATTACCTCATGCACTGGGAAATAGTACTATATGGATGTGGAGCCAAATCACTGAATCCAAGGCCTGAGTTAGGGTTTACTCCAAGCTGACAGCATCGTTTGCCAAATTTATATCACACCTCCAGCTATATGAAGGAGTTCAGGATTCAGTTCACATACAAATTAAGAAGCCTCACCCTAATAGCATCTAACATTGAATCCACATTGTTTCAACGTTTGGATGTTGCATCAATATTGTTTCAACGTAGTTTCAATATTGTATGCTATAATGGGAAACGCGCGCTTATGTTCGTACCGTAGTAGTACGCCTCCATTTTTAAGGTATGCTTCCTGCTTCAAAGCAAGTAGTTCTCAGTTCTGAGTCAGTATGTAGAACTCCCAAAAGTATTTCTAAAGCTTGATATGTCAGCATAAATCTGTGCATCTGCCGCATGGATGAGAAGCAGCACCCAGTGGTTCTTCTCTCTGGTCGTCAGAATTCTGGGCAAAGGGCATCGAGCGTTGGGAAACCACCCATGCGTTGGGAACATGTCAGACAATAATGGTTATTACATTGTAGACTGAAATTGCATAACACCTTATACTAGCTGTACCCACTATCACGCATCAACTACACAAAAAGAGGGGGCCCCCCCCCCCCCCCCCCCCCCCAAAAAAAAAAAACGCGTCTTATTTAACGCTATTTAAAACCTGCTGTATGATTTAGGTACCTGATGTTTCCGTATCACATTTGAAACACCATAATACTTGTATTTTGAATGTTTCATGTACCTAGGTTGTCTGAATGAAAACTGACTATGTGGAGTTATAAAATGTACCTTTCCCGCACTTGAGGTGGATGGATTTTCAATACTGCTCGAATGATTTTTCTAACTTTTATCCTCTCTTGGATAGCCCCTCCTATGTTACTAGAAATAGCCTTACCGAAAGAGAGAGATAATGACATATTGTCTTGTTTGGCGAGACTTGTGCCTTTTCCTTAGCCAGCGATACAAAATTTTGCAGAAAAATCTAAAATAAGCTCTCGTTAATTGACGCTTATAGGGGAAGCTGCAATCTTCTCCCCCCATGGTTTGGTAGAGTTCTGTTTTTGCCATACAGCCAATTTGCAACTGATGTGCCTGATGATACCTAATGAGAAGTTAATAAGTCATATTAAGTGAGGTAAATGGGAATTAATTACAAATTGGAAATACGCTTACTCATCCGCTCTCTCTGGGAGGGATAAGGACCGGAATTATAAATGCGTATGACACATTGTAATTCCTGTATAGTAATGACTCGCATCCCAGGAGAAATTGATGCGATTGGGGTGAGTCATGAGAATATTAAGTAGATATACATGTGGGCATTATCTGATGCTATTGAAGTGTGGAATGACTGGCACATTTTCTTCTCATCGTACGAACTATGGGTTTCGACGGATATCCGTCGTGAGTCAGCAGGCACTCTTGTATAAATTGTCGTGTGGGAATTCTCACCACGAGGTCGCATCAGAAGGCTTCGAGCCAACTCACAAGACGGGTTCCAACGTTTTGCCAGGTGTGGCGGGGTATTGAAGCTGTGGCGGGTCGAGTTCGCTCGTCCGTGTTGGCACTCTCCCAGGCAGTTCCCATTGCCGTTCGGAGTTTTTTCAGGTGCGTTTCAATGACATCGTTATGGCCTAAGAAATGCTACGTTGCTCAGGCATTCTTTGCCTGGGTTTAACCTTGGGTTTAACCCCTTCGCTGTCTGAGTGTATTATTGTGCAATACTATTTCGAGTGGCATTTACAACTAAAAACCATCGCACGGATTGTATTTACATGCATTTCTTAGAAGTGAAATTGCTCATATGGTGTGCTGTATCTTAGGGTCTCCGGGAATTCGAATATCATTGAGAACACGTAATTTAGCAAGCTATCTGACAGCAAAGAGGGTTTGCTCGTGACTTTTGGACCACCCTGTAGAAATTGCAGAGCTTAGTGGGGTGCGATCTGCTCTCCACTAAGCTCTGCAATTTCTAAATGCAGCTGCGGGATAACGCAGGTCAGTTACCTACGTTAAATCGCAACTGCCCCATCTACGATGGGTTTTGAAATGAAATATATGCTCGAAAATGAAAATACATTATACCTAAGATTGTTGTCCTACAACGAGTACATTTATTGGTGTAATATGTAAAATGCCATGTATCTTATTTTCGTTACATTCCCCCAAAAATCAAGTTCGCAGTTTTCCTACGTAATTCTTCATCTGAGGGCACTTATCAGCAACAATTCACCAACCTCGCTAGAAAATGTGTAAGAACTGGCCGTTTCAACAGAGAGCTAATCGGCGCACGACGAAATGAAAAAGCTTAGACCTAGAATGTACCAATGTTTAGAATGCACTGAAAAAAAGAAACGAGAAAATTTGAATTGCCAACATGTAGAATAACTATTATGTCGAATGCCGAAGTACTCAGCTGGAATTTAAAGAGGGGTTAAAAATTCCAGATTATGTGCTATGCTTTGAGTTCAAGACAAATGTTCGCATAGTCGTTACAAATACTCTGAATCCTGCAGTTGCGCAAATGTCTTTCTCTCGGTGTCTTGGTTCATGGCCCATGAAGGGTCCTTGCCGTTCCCGTTTCAGCTTAATCCCTTCCCTGGTGAATTCAAAAGAAGGTTCACAAATGTGAATGATCTGATGGTAAAAGTGAAGCGAACCTGCGGTTCCAAACTTCCACCGAATTGTTCGTTAGAGGATCTCGTTTTTCAAAGCTTTGAGCGTTTGCCTTAATACAAATGCCTAAAGGGAAGAGGGAGAGCGAGGACAGGCTCGCATGCTCCTGCCAACAATGTGAAATACTCGTAATCAGATACAATCTAACGTCCATGTTCAGAGTTACAGTAGAAGAGCATTGTAGGGACGGAGCATTTTCTGAAAGAGTACGGCCAAAGCAACACTAAGCGCACAAATGCAGTAAAATCCACGTGGATTTTGCTTCCTCTAGGTCTTTCCACTAGATGAACTTCGATTCTCCTCCAAACTGATTGAGACTATTTGAATTTCAATATTCATTAGGAGCAGACATTGACATTGAAAGGGGAGAAATGGCCTTGGGGAGCTGTCTACGCCTGAGAGTGTAAGTTCAAAGTTTCCGGTATTTTCTGCCACCTGTTCCATTCAAAGATTTTATTTTTTCGACGTTTCATGTCATTCGCCATCATGTTACGTTCTTCATTGCAGTTCCTTCAAGGTTTCGGTTTTCGGCGTTTCGTTATAGATCCGAAAAGCCAGTAGGAACCGAGGAGCGTAACTCTACTTCTTGATTGCATATTAGAACACATCCCAAACATGGATTCACCAAGTTTGGGGTGCCATAAGTGCTCCATGGGACCTCTAACATTCTTGGTGTGAAATTTTGAGTGATGCAATTTCGAAATTTTCTGAAAGCAAGAAAAGAGGAAGTTTCTTCTCTATCGAGACAGAAAACTCTTTAACACGTTCGCTACCGCCTTAACAAATTCGATGACTGACCTCAGGAGCCGATGGATGTCGATGTGTGATAAGTGTGATTAGAACACGACACTCTTAGATAAAATCACATTTAGTTTGTTGTTGATATGCAATAATTTTAGGCAAGCCAACACGAACACAAACAAATATTTTATTGATGAAACTGCCTAAAACACGGTTCCAAACAAAGTGCAGGATTTCCAGGGCAATGGGGGCAATAGTAAATGGAATCTTTTCTTTGTTCAAAGCACACTTTGCAACGCTTTCTCAAAGCTTTCCCTATTTCATTAGGATTGCACTTTGCTGGTAGGTGATTTTTTTATGACTGGTGACTTGCGCTTCATTGTTGGAGTAGTTTTTGAAGACAATAGGTGCCGAATAATTGTAAGTCTGAAATCATACAATGATTTTTTTTCTCCAGAGTATATGCAATGCTGGTTGTATGCGTTGAGCATCACCATTTGGAATATGTGTATCCCTATTTTCTTATACCACCGAATTGTTTTCCTCTCACAAGGATAATATGACAGCATTTGATCTTGTCGATCAACAACTGACATGTACAGGGTGGACGGGATAGTCCCGTCCTATTTTATGCGATATTCATGCGATGAGAACACTTCTTTTATGTAAAAAAAAACGTTTATTTCAACAGTTTACAGCTTGTATATGTTGCTGGACATGCAGGGGAACATTATCTACTCAATATAGCCACCCTCCTCTTTATGACATTCGTACAATCAATAATTTTACCGCGAAATTTGATTTGTCAAAAATATGCGATAGGACGGGACTATCCCGTCCACCCTGTACTTGTTGTATTGTTGTATTCCTTTCGGCTTTTTTACTGTTTGACCTCTCTTGTAGGTCGTATCAACCATGACATCTTCAAATTCTGTCGAAATGAACAGAATATCTCTTGTCCTTCCATTTTGTCACAACCACTTCATTGGCATGCTGACATTTACGTTCGTCCTTTGAAAGTTTTGATTTGGTCACTTGTGTGGGGTTATTCTTACGATCACCACGTAGTGTTCCAGTGCAGTAAGTGTTAGCTTGCAGCAACCGTAACGGTTGATCATATCTGTTGTAAAAGTTATAATGTAGAGTGAATGTCCAGCGTTTAGCTTTTCATTCATCAAATTGAGAACAACATTAGCAGCATGTCCCTAGCCACCTAGATCATCCAGTTGTCCTGTGTATATTATGACACGTAGTATCATACCGTTGGGTTCTGTCAGCATGTATAACTTTATACCATATTTGTGCCTTTTGCCTTTAATGTACTGGCGGAAAACCATTGATTCGTCAAGTGAAAGGTCCTTGCCTGGGTATTATACACAATCAATGGTATTGTTGAACAGGTCTAAGAGAGGCTTTATCTTCATTAAGCGATCAGCAGGATCCCCAGGTTTCGGGTTTGTGGCAAAATGGAGGCATTGTAAAATGATTATAGAGAGCGATTCCTACTCATATTTGAAGAGAAACACTCCATTTTGAAGAATGGGTCAATTTTCCAGTAATCTTGGAGATGAGGCATTTGGATTGTGCCCATATGAAATAGAAGACCCAAAAATACTTTCATTTCAGCTACTGTATCATCTTTCCAATCATTTATCCTCAACTCCAGCAATATATACTTCCTCAGCATACATAGTCTCTCTTACGAGAAGATCATAAAACTTGTCACAGGCAAACATTTTGAAAAAATCTATTGGTTCATTACCACCAACCCAGCCCAGGCACACCAGTAAAATTAATTTTTTTCATCAAAGGAGATCCATCCGACCAAGAAGGGCTTCAGAATCGGGCAGGTGTAGAAGTAACTTCACTATTAGGAGAGCCATTTTCATAGTGTTGGCACCAGTGAATCTGACAATCACTAGAACTGTTGAGGTCAATGTCAAAATAGAAGGATATTGCTTCTAATTGGTCAGCAATTTCATCTTCCTTGTACGCTCTCTCTGCATCATGTCGTGGTAGCTTTGGCCGCGAAGGACCCGGAATCATGTCAATTTTATCACCCATTACACCACACTTTGAAAACCACTGGGATGAAAACCAAGCTCGCACACAAATAACTTTAACCTCAATCCAAGTGCCACTGAAGCGAGAAGGAATACAACTATTGCCGACCAGTTCAGACAGGCAAAACTGACAAGACTGGGTGACGCAAATGCGCGTCATCCGGCTCCCAGAGCACGAGCCGTGTGACGCGCATGTGCGTCATGCGGCAGCGAACGTGTTAAAAAAAAGCTTTTATTGCCTGGTTCCAAGTCTTTAAATGAGGTAATAATCAGTTTTTTAGCTTGATCATTTTAAGAGGTGTTGATTTCGTCAGTAGAGTCATTTCTTCCCAATGTCGAAAGGAACATATCTCGGAAACCACTGGATGCAGAGTGGGCGCATTCAGTTGTGACCCGAGTCATGACTCGGGTCACGGTCACAGGTCTCAGTTTAGCGCTTGCACTGAGGCTTCGATATAAATTTTACTCCATGGTGACACCTCGTGTCAATGTCATCAATCCTGGGTATAATAGTTTTTGAAAAGCTCCGGACCTGCCGAGAATCATGAACCTCGAGTCATGACCCGGGTCACAACTGAATACGCCCAGTGTCAGGTGGAGCAAGGGAGGAGACTTTGTGGGAGCGAGCGCGAAGACTGGAGTCGAGATCCGGCTGGCTGAGAGGCGTAGGAGGCACTCCTCCTTATCCACCTCTTGCGGCATGGACCCTGCCCCGAAGAAGTAGCATCGGGAATAGTAATGACTAAATGAATCTCCATTCCTTGATGAATGAGCAAAGGAATACAAAAGTGTCTTCTTTCCTGGTAGGTCTGAAGGAGTCGGCGGCTCGTGATTGCCTTGAGTGCTAGTATGATCCTGGAAATTGGAGACAGGCACTTCAGTATTTCCGTCACCCAAAGTATTCTGGTATGCTCCAGTTGCATAATACTATTTATTCGGAAGCTACTGAGGTGGCTATTAACGTTCTAAATATATTTACCGTAGAATGTTGCGACTCATGAATTTATACCTAGTCCACATTAGTTCCTCGCACGTGGTCGTCTACAGTCCTACACCTAAATTCACGACCTGCAGCCAGAAATGTAGAACTTTTTTGAATCAAAACAATATAGAGAGCTCTACCTTTTTGCTTTGTTTTTCATTTTTAACTTTCTTTTCTGACAATTGACAGTGCTGGCAGTGTTGCAAAAAAAATCAGACAGAGATAGATCAGGTGAGCGAGACAGAATCATATGTGCCGCCTTTGTGGATTGACTTCATCCCAAGACTGTATCAGTGCTGGACCACGCCGGGCCCATATTGAATATATTGATAATTATTGAATAGTTTATAAACATTCCCTGTTGTTCGACTGGTCTCGATTTGTCAACTTTCTGGCTTCTTTCCAAAAAAAGAAGCGCCCCTGGAGGCGTCGCCATTTTCCATCGGCAGAAGATGTGCTTGCGAAAGATACCCACTAACGAGGCCAACAGGCAAAAGGAGTTCCACATTGCTCGCTTTATGTAACGGGTTCTCATATAGGAAGAAAAATGCACAATTGCAGAGGACTAAGTTGGAAGGGCACATGTGGACCAGGTATAAATGCATATGATTGTTAACTATGTCTTAACAAGCCCCGCACCTTTAAGGTGGTACGGGAAGGAAAATCGATGGGTCTGGGATTCAAAATTTTATCCGTAATTCTTATGTAGGGGGTCTCACAAAACCCAGAAAGCACTTTCTAACCTCCCTATCACTTTTACTTAAGCCATAAGTATTGTCCAAAGTTTCCGGTAGATGGCAATCGAAGAGCAATGTTTGAAGGCAGCATAGCATCCGAACCACTGGACGGATCTCCTTGAAACTTTCATCATGACAAAGCCCGGAAAGTTCTCTACAACATGGAGTCAAGCTGAACGCCGAGACTCTCACGTCAAAGGTCAGGCGAATTTTTTTCTTCGAGCTATGGATTTTCGTCAATTGGTTTTTCCGCCGCCGTTTCGAGAAGAGGTTCATTTCAGAGAAAAGCATACATCAGATTTTGGGGAAAACCCATCTCCATCCCCACGCCAAGTTTCGTGAGAATCGTTCAAGCCGTTTTTCTGGAAAGTACTCGAATATCCCCGAAAATGGGCACTTTTTCAGTGCGTTCTTCACTTCCTGGCATTTTACTCTCGTTCAGGGGCGAAAATGCAAAAAGTAATCAGACCATTTTATAGAGGAGATTCTCCCGAGTGAATAGGGATAAGAATTACCATTGTCAGTACTTGGTACGTCGAGAAAACAACGTTTCAAACATAGCATCTCGTTTGGATCAGAAGCTGTTCCTAAATTGGCACTCACTCCCCTCACGTCGGTCATTGCGCAAGCGCGTAGCCTTCCCGCAGGTGGTTGAGTGGCGTGCATTGTTGCGTGTTGGTTCGCTATAGTAAGGCTCGCTTCGGCTGGGACCCGTTTGAGGCTAGTAATTCTTCGTCTCCGCCGCCTCGCACTCTCATGTGGAGGGTATTGCGCTTTGATTCCCTTATAGATTTTTTCAAGGCCAAATGCGTACTTGCTAAATATCCACATTGCTTTCGAAGTTCGCCTTCCCTGTACGCGTCTGCTTCCGCTATTGTTTTACTAGATGCCTATAGGTGAATATGTCAACGTCGCTTAACCCCTATACGCTCAACGCGCCGATCCATCGGCTGTCTAAATCAGGAGTGTCAAACATACGGCCCGCGGAGGTGGTTCATCCGGCCCGCCGCCTGTTCTTGAAATTTCCGCTTGTATTGACTGATGGCACAAATTTCGGTGAAAAAGTATTGGTGCGGCCCGCAGGCATCTGCAGGATAAGGAATGCGGCCCGCCGACTGAATTGAGTTTGACACCCCTGGTCTAAATCATGCTCTTTTAGTTACATAAATGGCTCAAAGGTTGTTTTTGTTGTTTAGTTACATAAATGGCTCAAAATGTTTCTCTAAACACAGTTGCTAACTGCAAAAGGTACGTATGTGAGGTAGTTCTGGACCAGAGAAAGGGCCAGGTACTTGGAAAATAGGCTGAGTGCGAAATGGTTAAAAAGCTAATTAGTTAAAGCGTAATTTTATTCAATGGTCTATATATATTTGAATGCCAAATAAACAGTCTCATTAAATGCCGTATAGAGGCCATTTTCGCGCGCGTTTAATGTCGTCATTCGGGGTCTCGTGAAATTGGCCTCAGCAGCTAAAAATATTGTTGGACGTTTAGATATACCTACATATAAACATTGGACGTTTCGGAACACGAGTGAATTTATAAAAGCAACTGGAATTGTAATTTTGCACTCGCACCTGGACGCTGGCGGGAGGATCTGCCCCATTCAATCACGAAAATATAATTCCTTTAAGGATTTTTTTCCTTTGCCCATCAAAATCCGCTTAGCAGATCCAAGTCTCGTCCTAAGGTCTGGCAATTTGCGGATAAGAATTTTGCGTCCCAGGATTATCATCTTGAGAAACAATGACTTCCTTCCCATGAACGCAGTTTCCTTCAGTTCCAGCTAGTTTGAGTCTCCCGCTCCTTCGCTCCCTCTCAAATAAACCGGTTTCTCTCGGCTTGTGAATCTTCACGATAGTCCTACATTTCTGCAATCCTTTGCCAGAAAATTCTAGCAAGTTCTGTCCCACCCCTTCCTTTCGCAAAGAGCAACATTTTTATGGGCAGACAGAGAAGTTTCGGCCCGAGATTAGCGCCCTCCACACGTACCAACCATCCTTCCGCCGATACGTTTCCTCGCGGAAACATAAATTAGACTTCGCATTCTCGCTCCTGTGCTAAATCGGCTGGAGAAAAACGAACAAGAATATCAGGGCGTTTTGAAGATACGAAGAAGTCGTTGCAAAAAAAATGATGCTATGCTATCTGCTATCTCATGATCTCCAAAGAATCTCAAAGTGCAGCGCGTTTTTTTTTGCTACATCCAGTGTAAGTCAAGTTAGCTTTAGCCCATAGCGGATCGAAAGTGCTGTCATTCCAAGCTAATGAACAGCAAAAAATATGATGCACTTGGAAAGACCTCCCAAAGTCATCTCGAACCTTGTCGTACACTAGGAGACTCAAACATTTGGGGCAACGCATGGAATAAAATGCTTATTCCATACACTGGTCATTAATTTCTCCAGAACCATCCGAAGCGGCTAACCGAGTCAACTGAGAATATATTCTAATGGAGGCAAATTGTATGGACCATTTCACCTGCAAGCTCAGCTGGTTAATCCATATACAAACAGATAAATGGCATGCGACAAGTGATACATGCATTTCCAAGGATAGGGCTTTTCTGGGACTGGAGATCTGGGTTGAAACTCCAGAGCCATCCCCTCATCCCTTTCATGTATAGAGAGCAACCCAGGATTATCAAAGTGCTCCACGAGCTGCGACGTTATACCAGGGAGATATGCCGCAGGACTCTCTTACTGTAAACTAAAATATAAAACTCAAAATACAGGGTGTCTCAAAAAATGTATACACACTTTAATTTATCAAAAAAACATGTTACATAATTCAGAGGAACAATGCTCATTGTGACATGTACCTAACAGATGATGCTACTGCGTAATTAAATGATCGCGTGTCGTCAGGCAACTATTACCCATGAGGCAGTGTTGAGAACATGTTTGAGGTGCAAAGATGGTGAAGTGAACTCGTAACTGAGCCACCAACATGACAAACAATTTTGGGAATTCATAAGTTTGATGCTGATGGTACAGTGCAAGATATGTACAAACAACGATCTGAGAGACCTTGCACATCTACAGGTGAGGACAATGCTGTTGTTGTAATGCAAGCATTCCTAAGTCCTGCACTGCTATCCCAGCAGAAACCCGTGTACGAGTCTGTTGCTATGTTGTTCATTGGAGTCAACAGTGCCTGGATGGCAATAGTGAACAATTTGAACACCTGTAGTAGTGAACCATATGATGCAAATCATTGCTTCTCCACAAAAAGAACATTGTACCTATCTGAATTATTCAATTATTTCTGAATTATTATTACTATATATATATATATATATTTTTTTTTAAATTAAAGTGTGTAAACAATTTTTGAGACACCCTCTCGTATATTATTTGAACAGATGGCAAGAGCGGAAATTGACTCTCCTACGAAAGTATGACCTACAGATTTATTTAGGCAAATCAAAATTTTTGCGAAAATAAATGGGTCACAAAATGCTCTCCATCGACGTCAATGTATTTTATCCAGCAGCATCCCTCCGGCCGCTTGTAGCTACTGGCCAGACACCTCTTTCCATTAGCGCCAGACACGACCACGTCATTATATAACGTCACTTTCGGCAAGCAGGTGCCAGGGGAACGTAATAGTGCTGAAGAGCCCAGCACGAATGTAACGCTATGGGAAGCTGGATACGATTCCATAACCGGACAAGACGTGTCCTATACGGAGTCAAGTTCCGCACAGAAGCATACACCGCTAGCGCTTCCTGATAGACCGTGGAGGGAGAGTTGTTGAGTTCGGGAAGCAATACCACATGTTCCCGTAACAATGGACCATGGAGGGTTGCTTCGCTTCTACCTCCTTTATCTCGAAAACGTTCGGTTTACGATAAATTCTGCCTGAACAAGATTTGCAGTACAAATCCACTGGTATAATTTTTTATACCACCCTAGCCACTGGTATAATTTTTTTTTTGCTTTTTGACCATATTCGAGTGAAATAAACACACGTCAAGGATAATGCCTCGTTCATGCATCTCCCTTTCCATCAGACCTCGTCCTTCTCCCCCCTACATCTCGACAATGACATGTTTCACGAAAAATCCCTCTCTGGCAAGATTTGTAGCCTAGATCCCATCCTAATTGGTGGTATACATTTTGAAGCTGTGCGCCTTCATTTTAGTCTAATACTCCCCCAAATATCCTCAATCTCACCTCTCCCGGGAAGTCAGGCAATGTTCCGTCTCTCTCAAGCATCTCCAAAATGGCTCGTCTCATGAAACATCCTTTTCAGACAAGATTTGGAGCTCAGAGTCCATTCTAGTCTGCGGTATACGTTGCGCCGCTATTTTCTCTTATCTGCTTTATGTTTCTTACGTATCTGTTAGGAAATGAATGAACGTGCACTCGCACTCTATCAACACAGATTAGATGTTGATTCTATTCCACGATCGAACTCATTTTGCTATTAGACTTATCCTTTTTTTTATTTCAGGACATACATCTTCCTTCAAGGCCTTGCCCATCCGAACATGTATGGCAGATGCTGCTCTTTAAGAGGAGTTAAATGATTTCCAGGAATTTTCCGCATGCTTCTTCACGTTGAATACGGGTGATTGAATATGGTGAACCGAATACCTCGGCAATAAGACCCGTGGCTAGGCTCAGCTTTGAGATACGGCGCCAGAGAAAAAAAAAATTTGGAAGGAGGGAGAAAAAGTATCTTCCCTTCATAAAATACCGAATGAGTAAATGAAGGCGCACAGCTTCAACATTTATACCATCGGTTAGGGTGGAATCTAGACTACAAATCATGTCAGAAAGTGATTTTTCGTCAAACATGCCATTGTGGAGATGTAGGGGGGGAGAAGGACGGAGTCTAATGGAAAGGGGAGGTACATGATAGAGGCATTATCCTTTGCGTACGTTTGAATATGGTCAAAAGCCCCCAACAATTATACCACTGGCTAGGGCAGACTCGGAGTTACAAATTTTGTTAGGGCAGAATTTCTCGTAACTAGAAATGTTTTCGAGATAAAGGAGGCGAGATAAAGGAGAAGCGAGGCAGCCCTCCACGGTTCATTGTCGAGTACGGAGGAAGTGGCATTGTTTCCCAAACTCAACGGCTTCCCGTCCACGGCCTAACAGCGCAGAATCCACTTAGAGAGCGCAAAGTCTCGAATGACGGGAAAGCTTCATAGGCGTTGATGACGTCATCCATCTCATAGCCGACAGGGTTGTCAGATACCTAGCACCAAATATCCTTTCCGACCCAAACCAAGAGAGTTCACATATTGCATACAAATATGTAAAAAATTTTCAACAATTAGGTTAGATGACATTGTCGAAAAATGGGATGGGGGGGGGGGGGAATGGGAGTGAAGGGTGATGCAGTCGAAGAAGGAATGCCGAAAACAGAAAGTGGAGTGCGTAAGTTATAACATCAGAATAAATTCCTAATTGTCACGAAGGAATTCAATACCGCAAGTCCCAACCTATCTCTCAATTCGCCGAAAAGACAGGGGTAAGCATACAAGTAATCTGACAACCCTGATATTCGGAGAACCACGGCGCCTGGAGAAAAAATTTCCTCTAGGACGAGACCGGACTAGGGCAGACTGCGAGCCCAGCGGCTACCCTCTACTCACGTATTGAAGGAAGCCTCTTATTACTGGAGCCATCAGGGGAGAGGCTGCGCACTTGCGCAATGACCGACGTGAGGGGAGTGAGTGCCAATTTAGGAACAGCTTCTGATCCAAGACTTATGGCTTAAGTAAAAGTGATAGGGAGGTAAGAAAGTGCTATCTGGGTTTTGTGAGACCCCCTACATAAGAATTACGGATAAAATTTTGAATCCCAGACCCATCGATTTTCCTTCCCGTACCACCTTAATAGGAACCCTTCGATATGTTACAAAAATGCTTAGAAGTTATTTTATATAACAACGTTCCGCATGGGTTTTATTAATTGTCATGCATTTTGCTCAAGTAGCACAAAACATTTCAATAACGTTTGAAGAATATTGAGGATCCATGTTGCTTCAATGTGTAAATGTCCGAAATATCAATGTTTTGGACATTTACATTGCATTGGACGTTCACATTCCGTTGGACATTGCAATGACGTTGCAGATCGTAACATATAAGTTTTGTTATGTTGAAATAACGTTTCAGGACTGTTTAACTTAAGTTATTGGAATGTTGGTGTAGAATGCAGCCTCACTGACACCTAATCTGAACCTATGTTTGTATTACTACCCAGTGAGGCATAGGCTTCATCGGCCCGGTGAGCTGGACCAAATATCCTGCTAATATTGAATCAATTCTTTAATCATATCGTACAACATACTTTACTCTTTACCCAGTCATTGAGAAGACGTTCCCATCAACAGGACGAAGCTTTGCATTGGTATAACCCCTCCCCATGTACAATACAGCACCTACATTACGGATAGGAGACATAGTACTTTGTGGGAGTTCATCTCCCCTTAATGTACCAAATAAAGCACATTTTAGGGAATGATCCACCCTTCACGTTCTAGGGAGTGTCCAAGAAATTTGCCTTTCCTCTCCTCATCCTGAGGAAGTGAAGGATTGAGTTCACACTCTCTTTTTTCATCCCACAGGAAATTAAGGAAATGATGGTAGAGTTTTTGGAATGGGTTCTTTCAGGGAATATGAGCTTGTTTTTGGCTTGTCTGTCTGGAATATTGGGATAAAAAATTAAGTGTCCAAGTTCATTTATTCCTGTATTGAGACTGGGCGAGACGTATGGCAAGGTACTAAACGCTCCTGTGAGGGATGTTTCAGGAGAAGGGGGAAGGTCACTTTTGTGTACTGTTCAAAAAGATAGACATACACCTCCATCTAGTGGTCGGAAGGACAGCTTTGTAATTCCTTATAACTTTTAAGTGCATGTTGCATCGGGATGTTGTCGCTACCTTTTCAATGTCAACAGTGTCAACATTTACTCAATACTGATAGCAGTTGTTGCAATAACATTCGTAGTTGTGCCTCAGCAACATTCCAAGTACTCAAAAGTGAAAAATGTTGAAGCAATGTTATATTAATGTTGTTCATGAACTTGAAACATAGAGCAACATTGGCAATATTTCGGAAACGTTCCATCACCATTCTTTGTTACTTCGGTGGTTTCCATTGGTATTTTAGGGAAACTTTTAGCGAAGTCTGGGATGAGTTCGAGTGAAAAAAGGAAGAAAGCATTTTATTGACCATATAACTTATTGAAATATTTCCCCAACCATTAGATAACTCATGAAAGAGAACTCGAACACTATTTCTGAAGAAAAATACTGATGTGAACTTCCTACACCTGCCAGATTTCCTCATCCACGTGTTCCTAGTAACAGAAACCGGTTCAAGTAGCCGAAAGTGGCCAAAGCTATCCAAAGTATGTATCAGAGGGATCCATTGAACAGACTTGAGTATCAATATCTCAAAGTTGCCCAGGTTTATCGGGTTTACCAAAGGCAGACCCTAATTTTCTCGCCTACTTTGTACAACAGTTCTACCACATTCAAAGTTGATGCGAATTACATAAAGACACTACCAAATCACAGCTCTCACTAAGGTCAGCGCAATCAAAGCCCTTTGCATCAATTTGGGCAACTTGTAGTCACTTCGAGCTACTCTGGGCTATTATGAATTACTTCTGGTCGCTCTGGGATAACTCGGCTAACATTATTTCAATCGATACTTCGGGGTCAAAGGCAACCCAGGTTCTAGGTCACTTTGACTCGGGATGACCCACTGGAAACCCAAGTATTTATAGTTGAGATTATTAGCTCGTTATTGGTTCATGTTAGTGATTGACTAGTGAATTCTCAAACCAATAAATGATAAACTTTCCCATAGTATCATGTTTACTGACTTTTTATACCCTGTATTTCATTCCCCATAAGTAGCTTCACTCCATCTGTCAACCAAATTTGTTCTATTAGGATATGAAGAAAGGTTGGTTGGATCTTGAAGGACCAGATCTAGTTAGATGCAAAAGTGGAAATCCATATGAGATGCCCTGTCATAGATGCACAATCTATAAGTTTACAGATTGTGAGTGTCGATTTATTCCTAAGTACGAGGCAATCCAAAAGCCTTGGGGCCTCTTTGGGGCGTCGTAACTGCCTGACATGGGGATGCAGACAGTCGGAGAAGACATTACAGCAGTAGTCCAACAAACCCTCCACCACATTCCACAAGAGCTTCCATTCTAGGCGATACATTCGTTATCCAGAGCACTTCGATTAGTGATGGATTCGCACCAGGTTTTTTCCATGAAAAGCAACCCTCTCCGTGCTACCTAAAGTCAACCCACACTTAATTCATTAGCATACGGGGTCCCCAACGACTCTCTCTCAAAAATACTATAGTTTGTCAGGATCATTTACTGTGAACACCCCTTCCATTACGACTCCTTGAATCCACGCGTCTCTCGTCAAAATGTCCCTGTTAGGCCTCCATGCTTTCACACCATCCTGTATAATGTGATTTTCCTAACATCATAATTATGCACAATTACTTGCTCTTTTTACAGGATCAATGCCGAAAAGACAGGCAACAGCATGGTGTTATCGTTGATTCCCCTCTGACAACGTTCCAGATCGGCAGCTGTAACCCGGCGCACTCGAGTGGATTACCTATGATGACGTCACTGAGAAGAGCAAAAGTCTCTGCACACCAATCTCAATGAACGACCACTTTTGACTCTTCCCTCGCAAGAATTCCGGAATCAGTCGTCCCTCTGCAGGGTAGCGGCATAATCTTTGCTATTCTGTCTCTTTCAGAAGTATGCAGTGCGACGTGGAAGATGTTGCATTCTGCATACCAAACTCGATTATGTATTGAGTATGTATGTTTCCGCTCTCTATCGAGAGCGTTTCTCTGAGCCTACGGTATTATTTAAATACTTTGCACATTGTGTTCATGTACATGTTTAGCGCTTGGGAAAGTATGTGGCTTGACCAAAAATGGAACGTAAAGAAAAATGCCCCGACGGCTAATGAACGCAAAAGGGAGGGATTTTTCGAACTGCGACGGTAAACAAGGTTGCAAATCTATATTTCTTTACGAGTCATTCAGGAGGCGGTGGCCAGTATCCGTCACAAAGACACGACGGTTCAAGATTTAAGCTGGGACGATACGCAGCGTTTTTCTCGTATTGGAATCCTCAGTTGCTGCTCGAGACTATATTAACCCTCAACTGGTACAAATAGGTCCACAGTACTCGAAAGCATTTGTAAAGGAGTCCTCTACCCTTTCGTATGGATGGTGTGACGCTGTGCCTCTTGGTTGCAATAAATGAATATTTTGTTTTCAAGCATTCATTTCGATGCGAAAGGTTTAGGTTGGGAACATAACCCGATTTGAATTATTCATTTGTCACATTTTAGTTGAAATAAAATGGTATTTTCCCATGACTCATACGTACCAGTTTCATGACTAATTTGCCCGTGCCAGTTGAGGGTTAATATTTGCCAAAGATTTAATAATATTTTTCTCTGGAGAGTCCCGATCTACTGTGCCTCCTTGCAACTACGTATATTGCCCCCGTTCTTTCATTTTTTGTTCATGCAGTCAACATCTCTACAGTACTAACCGACTAACCACTCGTTTAATCCGTTACGGAGTGCTGAGATAATTTTTGCGACTCCAGTCCCCGTGCATAGGAAGCCGGTCACGCTCGAAAACATTGATCGATAACAGTTCGGCACTGGATGTTGGGGGCTCGAATTGACCCCGATTCCACATGACACCCAAAACCAAGAAGAGGCAAAGTTTTCTTTGCCAAATAATCTTGACATGATGGACATGAAGCATTTACTGCTGCATTTGAAACAAGCTGGGCAAGCCCAGTTAAATCGTGGGCTTCCTTTCAATGAGGAACAATAGAGGAATGTTTCTCTGGTGGATAGGGAGATGGGAGGGGGTACGACTGCAGTACTACTTGATATGTAATTGCAGTTCAGCTAGCACCCTTATCTTTACTGCCACGTACTGCCCTTCCTCTCCTTGTTCAACGAAGGATGCATCAGCTATAACTGCTGATGCTTCGGCCCTATTCCAGTCGTGGCTCCCCCCTGACCCGAAACTCGATCCGCAGACCGAACTTCACTAACCGACCGTCTTGTCGGGCTTGCAGCTCACTCAGGGCCTTAAGCTTCAGTACTCCAGGTTTCTGTGCGAGTCGTTTTTCTAAGCGATTCCACAAACGCTTTCAGCATTCCATGACGTCACATTCGTGCTGGCCTCTTCAGCTCCCATCGTTCACTACGTTCCATTGCCAGTTGCTTGCCCGTTAGTGACGTCATTCAATGACGTGATCGCGTAGAGCGCTGATGGAAATAGGACTATTTTGCCAGCGACTGGAGGAAAGGACCCCTGTGATAGAGTATTCACCCGCACCCAACCGGAAACTTGATTGCCAACCGAGCTGCACGCCTGATCTGCGGGCCAGGTCGGTCCAAAAGTGTTGATCCGCATATATGCATGGCTCAAAAGCAAATCCTATCTAGTACCCAGGTGTTCGAAATTTGAATCCTACGAGGTGGAACTCGCTGAAAATGTACATACATCCCATTGAGGGTTCTCCATGACGTAACCGAACCCCCTATTATTGATCCAAAGTGTGGCAATCTGAAATTCAAATTGCTGTATAGGGAAATTTGGGGGTCTCTGAGGATGGGGAAGCATCTCTAATACCCGAGAGTTAAAATTCGCGTCTGGTGTCTCCATTTGAATATTGTGGAATGGAATCCCCTGAGATTTTGTATGGAGAACATTTTTAGGAGGGAGGGATGACGAGAGCGACACAATATTAAGCCAATCTGCTCACGAATCTTCCGATCCATCGCATTACAGACGACCCACAGGAATGCGGCTAAATTCCCCCTCTCCTTTCTGGGAGAGGGCAGCAGCTCTCGACCCGCCCTCCTTCAATGTGGAGGAACGCTGGAGAACACTCTGGGAAAACACCAACAATCCGAATAAGTCGCTGGTCTCCGACCCAACAGTGCAGCCACCCGGCTTAGACCTCAGCTGCTCGGAATGGTCAATTTTGAATCGCATCCGGACAGGCCCAGCTCCTCCACCGCTGGAAAATGAGAGACGACCCATCGTGCAATGTGGTCACGTAGTACAGACGGTGCAGTACACCATCCATCAATGCCCCCTAAGGAAATATTCGAGAGATGTCACAGACATACGTAATGTTCTTTCAGAAGCTGTTAACTGGCACACCAACGTTGACATTGACTTTAAAGATCTTGCGAGCCATTCATGCCATACAATAGAATAGAGTTAGGCCAATATTAAAAAATTCAAAGCAGCGTGTTTCACTTGAATGGTATAAGACAGAAGTCGAATAATTTCAATATAGAAGACATATGTTTCACTTGTAGCAGCAGATAAAATCCATAATTTCTTCATTCTACTCTCAGGATGAGAAAGGGAACATAGGGGTTCGCAAACTCTAGAAACTCGATTCGAAGGGTGGGTTGAACAGAGAACTATCCGATAATGCTGCATCATTTCCAGGAAATATAATGTATTTTCACTAGAATGAAGCTGCATTATCAGTTAGTTCTCTGTTCAAAAATCCACCATTGGTCTCCCGTCGAATGAATAATCACTGAATTGGTGAAGGGTTCTTATAAGGGATATAAACATATTTACATCCCAGTTTCCATGAATCTGTTTCGAATATGGGATATAATAAAAAAAGTGATGGCCGGGTTGATTACTTTAATGAGGCATGGCAAAACTTATATTGAGGTACCAAGTACTGCTGTGAAATACGATTACAGGGAAAGAAAAGAGCACTTTTGTATACCGTTCGAAAAGCGAATACCACACCGCCCTCTGGAGGAGAACTTCAAGATGTTCGCAAGCCAGCCCATTGCGATGAATGAGCTGATGACTTGCGCCAATAATGGCTAGCCAACCAAGAGCCTCGATTGGGCAAATGGAGTACCGAATAATGGCTAGCCAAATTACAGCCATGAATGGACCAACTATGACTGCCAATGCCATGCAAGAACCATTATTGGACCCAAGCTTAATTCTGGTAATCTGGGTTACACTTACTTTCATTGAATCTCGGTAATTTCTTACTTCATTCGTCTCTAAGCTTTAAATTCTGTTCGGCTCTCGCCTTCATCATCTCACACCCGATAGAGAAACCTAATTTTGTGTCGGCAAATTTGCAATTTCACNAGTGCTGAGATAATTTTTGCGACTCCAGTCCCCGTGCATAGGAAGCCGGTCACGCTCGAAAACATTGATCGATAACAGTTCGGCACTGGATGTTGGGGGCTCGAATTGACCCCGATTCCACATGACACCCAAAACCAAGAAGAGGCAAAGTTTTCTTTGCCAAATAATCTTGACATGATGGACATGAAGCATTTACTGCTGCATTTGAAACAAGCTGGGCAAGCCCAGTTAAATCGTGGGCTTCCTTTCAATGAGGAACAATAGAGGAATGTTTCTCTGGTGGATAGGGAGATGGGAGGGGGTACGACTGCAGTACTACTTGATATGTAATTGCAGTTCAGCTAGCACCCTTATCTTTACTGCCACGTACTGCCCTTCCTCTCCTTGTTCAACGAAGGATGCATCAGCTATAACTGCTGATGCTTCGGCCCTATTCCAGTCGTGGCTCCCCCCTGACCCGAAACTCGATCCGCAGACCGAACTTCACTAACCGACCGTCTTGTCGGGCTTGCAGCTCACTCAGGGCCTTAAGCTTCAGTACTCCAGGTTTCTGTGCGAGTCGTTTTTCTAAGCGATTCCACAAACGCTTTCAGCATTCCATGACGTCACATTCGTGCTGGCCTCTTCAGCTCCCATCGTTCACTACGTTCCATTGCCAGTTGCTTGCCCGTTAGTGACGTCATTCAATGACGTGATCGCGTAGAGCGCTGATGGAAATAGGACTATTTTGCCAGCGACTGGAGGAAAGGACCCCTGTGATAGAGTATTCACCCGCACCCAACCGGAAACTTGATTGCCAACCGAGCTGCACGCCTGATCTGCGGGCCAGGTCGGTCCAAAAGTGTTGATCCGCATATATGCATGGCTCAAAAGCAAATCCTATCTAGTACCCAGGTGTTCGAAATTTGAATCCTACGAGGTGGAACTCGCTGAAAATGTGCATACATCCCATTGAGGGTTCTCCATGACGTAACCGAACCCCCTATTATTGATCCAAAGTGTGGCAATCTGAAATTCAAATTGCTGTATAGGGAAATTTGGGGGTCTCTGAGGATGGGGAAGCATCTCTAATACCCGAGAGTTAAAATTCGCGTCTGGTGTCTCCATTTGAATATTGTGGAATGGAATCCCCTGAGATTTTGTATGGAGAACATTTTTAGGAGGGGGGGATGACGAGAGCGACACAATATTAAGCCAATCTGCTCACGAATCTTCGTGAGCCAACGTGAGCCTTCGTGAGCCTTCGTGAGCTAGCCAACCAAGAGCCTCGATTGGGCAAATGTCTCCCCCAATGGAGTACCGAATAATGGCTAGCCAAATTACAGCCATGAATGGACCAAGTATGACTGCCAATGCCATGCAAGAACCATTATTGGACCCAAGCTTAATTCTGGTAATCTGGGTTACACTTACTTTCATTGAATCTCGGTAATTTCTTACTTCATTCGTCTCTAAGCTTTAAATTCTGTTCGGCTCTCGCCTTCATCATCTCACACCCGATAGAGAAACCTAATTTTGTGTCGGCAAATTTGCAATTTCACTTGCTATACCTTCATCAAAAGAAACTGTCCCGCTCGCGACCCCGACTTCCGTCGACACTTCTCCGTTTCCCATCACACGCTACTCTTTCCGACTGCCAGTCACTAATGCAGATACTCTGCCTACCCTGGATCCCGTGCGACTCTGATTTAGCCCGCAACCTCTTGTGAGAGATGGTATCTAACGCGTTCGCGAAATATAAGTAGACGATGTCCACGGGATTCCCCTCATGCCTCTGTTCCGTCACCCAATCGTAAAAGTCGAGCAAGTCGAAAGGAAGAGTTTACGCCTAGGAAGTAAGTCTAACATGGGTTTTTCTGCATGGATTGGATGGCCGGCAGCCTCTAACCGGTAAATACTTTTACGGAAAAAACTTTTTTTGGCATTAGTGTAAAAGCCGGTGCGCGCAAGGGCTGAAATAAGTCGAACCAGAACATTTCGTGCATGACTTTCTGCTCTTTCTTCATCAGTTTCGCTGTTTCTGGAGACAGCCAGTGTGGCAGCGTTTTGTGAACTTCGTCATGCACTTTTGTCCGCTGAATGTGACTCCAGAACTTCTATTTTTCTCTTACGTTCAGTAGATCCCGTCGCAGAATAGTTTACAGTTCCCCACTTTTTCCGGGCATTTTGAGAATGCCAACATTTAAAAAATAATATTGAAGCACTAACTAAATGCTGCAAACATACGTAAAGCACCGACTTAAACCGACGACGGGACTGGAAACGCGACAAACTATGACATACGATTGCCAGCAGTTACCATTGCAGCAATCTCTGTTGCCGACAATGCCTCATACTCTCATTGTTTATTGTGAGCACACAGCCCGGGAAGGCATTCAGTACGATGCTACTCTTATCGCTGAAATTAGGTCCCACGACGTGAATATAGTCGAACTTTTCGAACTCTTGACCCGATATGCCCATGGATGAGAGATGGCCGGGCATCGATTTCACACAACCCATCCCTAAGTGAGAAGTTTTTTCGGGGTATAGGGATATTTTCATGAGTTTCATATTTCCCAAAATATTTATCTTGCACGGTTTCCCATGCCAAAGGCACGCTTCGCCACCCTGTATTTTTGCATAGAATGCCATTCATTCTGAACCGTTCCACCCGAAAATGCGTTTGTGCGCAGATCTGCGTGGGTCCCTTGGGACGAATACGTCATCCTAGACGTGTAATTCTCGAGCTTAGAGCCCTACGCGGGCCGCGGGCCGGCCATGTCAGCACAAGACGATCCTCGACTCGTAGCAGCTAAGCTCGGTCACGAGCCAAAGCCACTGCGGGCCACGATTCCAACCGAGCCGATCGAGTTTCAACTCGGAAAAGTGAACTCGTGCAGGCCTCTGACGCGCAGAAAGACAGGAGAACCCATGGAAACGACGTTCGCAGCGTACTTTTTGGACTTCTGGCCCAAAATCGCCTCCATGTCATGTGCTTCCGATTGACACCTCCACTTTTTAAATCCGTTCATCCGTCCAGGAGGAGTTTCCCGGAATGACAGACCTCTTATGGATATGGAATATGGATGGATGGATTTCTCCTGAGGCAGAAACAGTGTCTATAGTCATTCAGAGCAGGGTAAATATAAAAGAAGAATAATTTTAAAAATCGATAAACAGAGAGGACGACCTCGTCAATTTGCGCGGACTCTCGGTATCGGAATCTGAGATGTCTGGCGGTGTGGAGAATTCATTCGGGAGATTCCATTCTCCGAGCAGGGGCATTTCCAGAGACGATCATTTCTCTGGGAAATTATCGAGCCGCTGAGGGTTTCCGACGAAGAGAAAATCCAGCTTGTTTCATCGCGCCGCTCATCCTCGTGAAGCCTTGAGTTTTGGATGGGAGATCCCGCATGCTCTTGCAATCGTACGGGTCTGGGTCACCTCGAGTTTTACACGGGTAATCCTTCAAAATCCTTTCAAAACCAAAAATGGAATGTGCCAGAATGAAGCGAAATGCTTAAGCGGTATGCTTCATCGAGGTTTTTTTTTTTTTTACTTACTTTTTCGCACGTTTGGTCACTTTCTCCTTGATTACCGGAAATGATTTACCCCACGAAAGGCCATGAGATTCCTTAACGCCCAGCCCAATTCAACTTTCCCTGATGTCGTACTAACGAAGTTTTTGCACCGATGTCCGACTCCTTCGCTTCGTGGGTCGCTTTCGTTTCTCTCCTGCCGCTTGACGTCGCCGTACATCTCCAACCACTTTCGCGGATGATGAAACAATTGTTCGAGAGATTGTCATTAAAGGGCAGGACAGAGGATAAGAAACTCGGTTCGATCGGCTTTATCCCTTACTCGTCTCCCTTCTCCCCGACACCTTTCGCTAAGAAAGTGGGAAGTGCGCCTTACACACGGGGAATCTGCTTTTACCTCAATCGAAACCTCAAAAGTGTCTTATACACAATGGCGCACTATACTCGGGTAAGTACGGTATGTGAGAACCACAGTCGAACAGCTGCGAATCTCATATAATGAGCGCTTCTCGCTCTCAATAAAAAAAAAGTGAGATCGATCGCCGGGCCTCTTGTTATGTGGGCGGACTACATCGCGAAGGTTTCCCACGAGATGCTAAGTTCTTATTCCAACTGCTTATCTCAATGAGAATATGCAATCTCGCAGAATCGGAAATTTTTAGAGGATTCTCCTTCGCCTGATATATAGACTAGCCGGGCCCATCATGTTGCGATGTGCAGGGTACAAAAGGAATTGCCTGAACTTGCCGGAATAGTTTCCGACGCCATCGTGCATATTTTAGAGAATAAAGTCTATTACATGTTCATTCATTATGAAATAACTATTTATTGCTTCCGATGATATAATGAATTTTTCATGGGATGAAACCAATTCCATACTCATTCATTATGAAACACCGACTTATATCGATGGCGATCCTTAATATAGGAGTTATTATAAGCCGGAACTTCGATGGGAGAGGCTGGCCGGAACGACGGAGAGTCACCTAAGGCGTTACCTCTCTGATCATGGTGAGTCAATGTGTCGAACTTGAATCTCTGGGACTCTGCAATGGTACTTGGAATGCGCCATAGCTTCTTGATTATCACATGAGGACATTATTACAGGGTGATTTTTAACCATCTTACCACTCGCATCTAATGTAATGTAGGGCAGAGACACCAGTTTGTGGACGAGCGCCTATTTGTGGACAGTTTTTTGCGTTTTTGCTATTTCAAAAAATTCACGCCGATAATGGATTTCCTTAAACGCTTCATATTTTGCACGTGCCTGTCAGCCACCATATGAATTATGCATACCCATCAGCATGAATGAACTTGGACATTTTCGTTTAGTTTTAGACCTAGCACCCCTGAATTCCTTAAGTTTTCCAATGATATTTCTTAACAGGACATCTCACTCAAGAGAGTGGGATGGAGAATAAAGGGTGCTTCTGGTCATCAGAGACACGATGTACAGCCCCTTCAAATTATGGAAGTACAGCATCTCCAAATAGTTATAGGCGGATCAGCTCAATTGAGCTAACCCGACTCGCGGATTTCGCGCACAGCTTTGTTTGCTATCGGGTTTCCGGTCGGCTGAGGATGGAATTGGAGACAAGACAGAATTTAGCGGATACGGGCCGGCCCGCCACGATCCATGGGTCAGGACAGCAAAGCGACGTCGATAATAGAGGCCACATACAGGCCATGTTTTGGAAATGTCAACCGGTGAGGGCTCTAGAGGAGAGACAGACGCACAAGCGGAAAGAAAGGCGCCTGCTAATATAATAAAAAACATGCTTAGCCATGCATGAAACACTTACAATTTCTTCCTAAAGGTGAATTCACATATGAAGATCTCCGGATTCAAGTCCATGGTCATTGCCTGGAGCATCCTCATAGGCATGAAATCCGTGACGGCCCCTTCAAATGACCTCCGATATGAGGTCATGCAGAGACTCGGAAACGAACTCGGACGAACGTGCGAGTCGATCCTCATACTCTGTCCCGAGGACACTCAGGGTTACCAGATGCTTTCTTCATACCAAGAAGCCTATCAAGTGTGGGATGTGGACTCCCCGTGGCCCGCTCGTGAACCGACCGCCTCCTGCACCGTCGTCGCCCTTTCCAGCCGATGCCTCTTCAGAGATGCTAACACGACAGTGGTCCTGAGTCAAAGACTGTCTGAGGAATCGTGCATCCCTGATTACATTTTTGTCTTCATCCAGGACACTTTGCCATTTTTGAACATTCACAGAACCTTCGTCGTAGGTCTAAATTCGTATCTCTGGAACCGGGTGTATTTCTTTGTGGAGACGTCGATGCCTCGCTCGGTTAGATTGTACACACCGTGCGTTTTCTGCCCTCGTCGTCGTTTCCGCCTTCTAAAAGAATTTGACTCTGTTGAAGAATTCAAGAATTTTCGAACTTTACTCTTTAAAAATGAACTGCATGATTTCCACGGACGACATTATCGGATTGGAATATTGGAATTTCGTCCCTGGATCATCCAAGACGAAACCACGAAGGAATACGCCAAAGACGGATATGAAATCCGTACCGTCACAGAACTGTCCAAGATTCTCAATTTCACCTTCACTCTCCAGACGACAGCGGACTGGATATGGGGTGTGCAATACGACAATTCGGGAAAACCCATCGGAATGATCGGTGAAGTGATGACCAACACTGTCGACTTCTCAATGAGTGGGATTCAGATCACAGCCGATTCGGCGAAATTGGTTGATTTCACCCGAGCAGTTGGTCAAGATTGCCTGTCCATCGTGACCAGGCCCGCCATGCACATTCCGGCATGGCTCAACATCTTTCTCCCCTTCCAGGTTCATATGTGGGCTGCCATCTTTGTCATGAGTATCCTTGGAGCCATATGTCTGCTCCTTTTCAATAACCTCTCCCCGAAAAGGATTATCAAGATGGGTTTTATCTCCTGTTGGACTCGAACCGCTGAAGTAATATTTTCCTGGGGTCGCTCTTCTGACCCCAAGATCAAAGGAAGGTCAGGAAGAGTGTTTTGGGCTACGTTTTCGCTCGCCTCCATGGTAATCGGGTTTGCCTATCATTCCACCTTGACATCATTCCTCAGCGTTCCACTTTTTCTTCCTACCATCGATTCCCTGGAAGAACTGCTCGCCAGTGACATCAGCTGGGGCAAGATCGATTACGGGGATGGAGTCGATCGCGTCCTCAAGACTTCTCCCTATTATGCCCCGTTCATGAGCCGACTCGAATATATTCCGATCGACGACGCATGGTGGTCCTTCAAACCCCTCGACGACTTCTTCAATGCACGCAACATTCGTCGCATTCATCGAATTGGAAACCGACTCCCTGGGAATCGTGATCAGAGATGGGAAGGAGAAGTTCCGGGTCGCCCCTAACACCTTCCTATGCTCCGAGATCGGCTGGCCCATTCAGAAGTACAGCCTCCTGAGAGAATCCATGGACGTCCAACTGCAAAGGTTCCGTGAAGCCGGCCTCTTGGACAAGTGGTTCAAAGTCGCCTTCGAGCTCTCCTACACCGAGGCTCAGTTGGAGAAATACTACGAAAAGGAAGTTCCCGAAAGAGTTATTTTTGGACTCTATCACCTCCAGGGTGCCTTCTACTTATTGCTATTTGGGCTGACCTTGTCGATCGGCGTCTTCATCGGCGAACTACTAATCACTAAAGTAAAGAAAAGCAAAGTCTAATAGAGGGTTGAAATGGGGTCTCGTGATGTTCAACCTTTATGGCGAATATGACGCAACATCGGTCCTTTACATGTTTCTAGCAATCGGAAATTGAACTCATGGTATTGAAACTTCTTGGTTTGTATTAGGAACTGTTGCTATTCAGTGGCGCACAATTGGTTATTCCGATTGCCATCGATATAAGCCCACATCATGGATAGCAGGAAAGTCGAGAATGAGCATGTAGATGCACTCGCGAGTGCTCCTTGGGTAAAGTTGTGGTATAAGTGAAACAGACCATGAAAAATGGAGTCATTTCAGCCATAACGCTGTAAAATTATCGAATAATTCACAAAATGAGTTCAGTGCCCAGAATTCGCTGTCAGGTAAGTATAATGCCTAGAAGAGTAAATGTTGCCAATGGTCTAAAGTCATGACTGACTGTGAAGTTGCTTGCGGACGTTAATCAAACGGCACGTGAGCAGAGTATTTGCCGTGAGGCAGTCTTGGCCTCGGAGTATTAGCAGCGATTCCTCTCTCTCTCTCTCTCTCTCTGCAATTATTAAACTAGCATTCTCAATGCAATTTCAAGGTTTGGTTCTCGCCTTAAGTTATGCATCATTCAATATTTTTACAGTCAGTGCTGTATTCAGCCTTATAATTTTCCAGCAGTGATTCCTGCTCCACCAAACTTAGCTTAGTGACTTTCATCTACAAGCTTATTTTCATTACCAAACAATTTGGATTTTGTATTCGATCGGTTGCGCCACAATAACCATGTGCGCCACGTATTCCTTATTATCAACTTCTCACTTTCCTTTGAAGCTACCAAGTTAGTTTCATCAGGATCACATATAGCTTCACCGTGACTTAGTAGTACAGTAAGTTAGAGTCATCATACATTTTTGAACGTCTTAGATGCCAGAGGTGGCTCAGAATTGAGGCACACTGAAAAATGGAACACCCCATATTTCCTCCTTCCTTCCCCCTACATCTTCGTATACCCAAAATTGTGCGTCTCTATGTCATGCAACCATGCGGAAAGGGACTGCTTAAGGAAAACGTAAGGAATCAGTGAAACAGCAAAATAGAAAAACAATGTATTGCTCTTGTTGTGTCATTTCAATCGACATACCGTACATCGCGTGTTAATGTTGCATTATGCAATTGTTTGTATGTATGCTGAAGTATTAAAGTAGACTGTCTGTGGCCCTTTCGTCTCCATTCCTAAAAACGGACATCCCGTCCTTACGATAGGGGAGACCACTTTTGCGGTATAAAGGTAAATCGGCACGAATGTGTTCAAAAGGCACAAAAGTACAAAATTTGATTCCTATAAGAGTAACTTTGAACGCTGAGCGAGCCCCTGTTGAGTGGATTTGTGCGACTAGATTTCATTTAGACTTCGTCACGACTTCATTCTTACAGGAGACCAAAAGGCACTTGAATTCAAAGTTGCACAGAGCAACGATCAACACTGACCCTAGCCAGGTCAAATTTCGCCCTAATCGGGTGAAACAAAGGAAGTTTAAATTTGGAGGCGAGAAATCTTCACCGCGAATGTGATGAGCATTCCCCCTCGAGGAATTCATGTCTAGACAGAGGATGAAAGGAAGGAGAAACGCGAAGAAACCAGACTGTTAAGGCGAAGTTCCTTTTCCTTTCTCGGCTTGGAAAGAACGACTTCATCGGGACTTTTGTATTCAAGGACTTGTTCGCGGAAACGAATGAGCATCCTCTGCGGTATAAATCGCCAATATATAAACTCTCTCTATTACATCGTGCACAATTTGTTCAAGAATGTTCATGTGATGTTGTGTTGCTTTTGCACCATGAGCAGCAGCACGGCAGCTATGAACAATCGGAGCCGATGAAGAATTCAGGCTGTCGCTTCATCTATACTTTGAAAAGTGAGAAAGATAATTGAATGTGGTTGGGGCCCTGCAATGAGGAGGACCTCCCACCCGATTCAACCACGAAATACAGCACCTAAATGGAGTAAAACTTGCCTTCGAAATAGGAATAATGGTAATTAGTAAGTGTAAGCCACGTGTTGTGTTATGTCGCTTTCAATGAAAAGCTTAGTGCAACTATCGAGCATCCTATACGTAAGGGGAGTGGTCGGGTGGGCTTGTGGGACCTCTCGCACCGCTTCCTCACCCTCTCGCACCGTCCCCTCGCCCTCTCGCACCGCCCCCTCACCCTCTCTCCCTCACCCCTTGCCACAGAGCAGGCGAGTCTGAGGGGCGGGGAAACACTAAACGACAGCTATGAAACGTCGAGACCCTAGCTCGTTTTTTTTTTTCAGGAAGGGTACTGCGCCCCTTAAGCTTCGGAGTTCAGTTATGAAACAAGGAGGAAGTATTATTCCACTTTTGATGTAAGGGCAAAAAGACCCGATTACAGGCCCAAGCAAAATCTTACTAAAAGAAAAAATAAGAACAAGAAGTGAACCGTAAGAATGAGACAATTGATTACACTGAAATGTACGGGGCTAAAAAGGCACACGCTAATCGACATGAAAATATTTCGATACCCAAGTGACATTTGAAGAAAACGACGCCCTCGTCTCTTCAATCCCCTCGTCATTTCCCTAATTATCTATCACGTTGCAACGCACCTGAGAGATGCTTCGGGCCTGAGAGGTGCCGACACGGATGAGCGAACTCGATCTGCCGCATTTCGCCACACCTCAAACACCTGGCCGAACTTTGGAACCCGTCTGGCAAGTCGACCGTGGTCTCTCCATGTCCCCCGAGACGTGCGCTTTCCAAATGCCGAAAATGTCGTCCGATCATCGGGGAGAATTATGATTCCCGTTCGATGATTGCTGGAAGGGTATCTGCCGACTCACCTCGGATGTCAGCCGAAACCCGTAGTTGGTATAATGGGAAGAAAACGTCCTCGTCATTCTACACCTTCATCGCATGAGAGTCTGCCGACGTGCATTCTCGTCTAATATCCGCATGACACTCCCCAATCGCATCCATTTTTCCTGCGACGCGACCAATGACACACTTATGATTCCGATCCTCGGATTCTCTTTGAGGGAGCCGATGAGAAGGCAGCAAATCCAACGTCATCCCCCATTTTCACGATCAAGAAAATCACATTCAAACATTATCAATATTACGAGGACTTTGCCCTGTCAACATGACATCAACGTTTGTCTGACGAGACGTGACCCAGTCTGCACATCAATGCCGATGCAACGTCGTAACAGTGTCGAGGTCTCGACACCCACAATTCCGAGTCAATGTCGAAGAACATTCATCGCCACGTGGAATCGACATCGCCCCGATGTTCAAACGAGACAGGTCTCGCTTCTCAACACGCATTGCGCATGTGCCAATCAAAAAGCACATACGAACGAATCAGCCCGCGCCATTTGCTTACTGACGTAATCCGTGAATCATCAGCGTGACCTTAACCTCTTCTCCCGCCTCGAAATAGACTCCATGCCGAGATCAGATGAGGACATCTTGCGGAAGGATGAAGATAGCAGTGACTGCCGAGGCCTTCGCTGCCTCCAGAGTTACGAGACTAGAGCATCGCGACCACAGGCCGGCTATGACGACCGACCGATCGCAATCGACTCGAGCTGCGACCGATCGCACGCAATCGAAGTGACGTCACTACTACAGTCATAGCATTTCTCATTCCCCGGTTCGATAGGCAGGGTCTAACATAAAGACATGGCACTCGGACTGGACATACCGATGGGAAACGCGCTTGCAGCCGCCATCTTTCATGCCGTCAGGTTGCCCAATAACCGCATGGCTTTCCGATTCGTGGCGTCACTGAGAGTTTTCACCGGATCGATCGCCTCGCGACGTGCCCCAAATTAGTTTTCTCAGACCGTATCAGAAACGTTGATATTCGTCATTCAAGCTGAAAGGTAGTCGGCTTTAAAGTTTTATTAAATATGTAACGTAAAAGTAAAGTAAACTTCTAAACTTACGTCGTATTCGCTCCGTTTACTTTACTAGCCCTGCTTTCCTTCTTTTGCGCCACGAATAACGAGGAAGGAAACTTGAATTGGAGGCGATGGACAGGAACATGCAGAGTTTAATGCTGGATGATACGGTTCAATGGATTCTTCATCGTCCGATCTGGCTAGACCTTGTTCCATGGCGAACAGGCAGGATTCATTCGATACCAGGAGCAAAGTATGAATCGTTTCACCGAGTGGGAAAAATTCACCGTTGTGCAAAGGAAATGGGCATGGCGTGCTTTGAAAGAAAATGGGAGATGCGAGGGAAGGAATTCGTTCGCCTACGGACTTGTGATCAGTGGAAGGTGGAAAGGAAGCCGGAAGTAGGGGAGATGGATATCTGCATGGAAAGGGGGAAAGCCAAGGTCGACCAAATGAAAAAAAGGGCGAGTATGAAAGCTGTTCCAAGCAGTAATCCTGAGTAGTCCCGACGTGGTCTCCGTCGACTTCATATCGACGGAAGGGTTGGTCTCGTTGGCCTTGTTCCTAGTCAATGTTGAGAATATATTGATATTTAGTGTGTGAGGATTTTTTTCGAATTTCCGATTCCCGAAATTATGTTGCCAGGAAGACAGGAGGCNATCGACGGAAGGGTTGGTCTCGTTGGCCTTGTTCCTAGTCAATGTTGAGAATATATTGATATTTAGTGTGTGAGGATTTTTTTCGAATTTCCGATTCCCGAAATTATGTTGCCAGGAAGACAGGAGGTTACGAGAACAAATGAAAGGATCTCGTGCCACCAATGCAAGCCCCATCTCTGGAGGGAAGAAATAACTCCTCTCATAATGACGAATGATGATTGCATATGCATTTAAGTATTTTTTTTACCCTAAGGCATTGAGAAAATTTATTGCATATTTCAAACATGGCTTTTGAAAGCAGATAAGTTTTCCTCCCCAGAAAGTGAAAATAATGTATTCTTTAAATTGGCACTTTTTTAAAAGTGCTATGCATGTACACATGCAGATAGCTAAGCAACATTTTCCCATGGTGAAGGTAATATTTGGGTAGGGGAAAATTGCCTACATTCACAAAAGGTCTGAGGACTTCATGACTATTTAAA